>WAAG01088729.1:101961-125018 GCA_013390105.1 Tichodroma muraria | reverse complement strand
CTAGACTTGCTCCAACAGGTCAACACATTTTTTGTGCTGAGCTGGGCAGGTGGGATCTCAGGAGGGCAGAATAGAGGAGGAGAACCACCTTCCTTGACCTGCTGGCCATGCTACTTTTGATGCCCAGGATGTGTTTGGCCTTCCAATGATGTTTATAATATAATTGACTGAAATAGTAGTATTACAGCAAGTGGTTCTATCCCTGCCCACTATAATTTGAAAAACCTGTATCTGTCAAAAAATAAACCAAAAACTGTTCAGGAGGAAAGCCATGAAAATCTCATTCAGATTCTTAGAGAAGTTCCTGCACAAGAATAAAAAAATTATAAAAAATTTATACTATCACTGATACAGATTTGGCACTGAAGTAGCAGACCATGGAAGTCCACTGAAGTCTGCATCCCTGTGTGTGACAGTACTGGGAATGCTAGTCTCCACATTTCCTTCTGCTGCTGGCAAGCAGGGTCTCATGGACCAGAGCAGCTACAAGTTGCAGAGGGGTGCAGACAGCCCTTTCCTTGCCAGTGCAGAAGGCAGGAGAACCTCTGCAGACTCTTTGCCTTCTGTCAAAAAGCTGGCCTGCAGGACAAATCAGTCTGTATGGCTTCTAGCGGATATTAGGGTTTCTGCAGAAACTAAGTGTTCATTTAGATGGAAGAAGAACTAAGGCTTGTCATTGCTTGTGGTGAAAAAGAAACTTTTTCACCTCAAAACTTTTTCAAGTGGTTTTAACCAACACAACATTGCCTTCAGAGTTGGCATTTTTCAAAGCCCTTGAGCATTTGAGAGAGAGACTTTAAATATGAAGCATCAGTCTTTCACCTAAACTATCCCATGGGACACTGAAAGAACACACAAAACTCTCAAAACCAACATTAGCGCTGGAGGGAGTGAGGAGAGCAGGCAGCACCAGCAGGTGAATGTTGCAGCTATGGAAAATGGCCTAGGCAAAGAAGGGAAAAGGTATGTCAGAGGAAGATAGGAAGGAAACACAAAAGCTTCAGTAGCATTGACTTCATGATGGACTTGTCCTTCCATTTGGTAAGGTTGAACACTTTTAATATTACATAGAGCAAATGACAAATACAGGTAGAATTTTTTTTTCCTCCCCGGGAAGTCTGTCCTTCAATAGATTTATACTGATGATGTCTATGTTTAATCCAGAAATAGACAGTTTGTCCATAATATTCCCTAAGACCTCTGTGGAAATGCCACTGTGCAACAAAGAGAGCATAAGGTTATTGATATGCAATCCAGCTCATAGCTGAACACACCTGTAAAATAAACTCAGTTTTGTTCCTGCAAATTTTTAAGGAGTCATCTAGCTTTAATGTGAGGAAGGTACATTTCTCCTCTTTCTCATGTATTAGGGAATGATCTCTTTCTCTTCCTCAAAACAGGAATATGAAATGCCTAAAACATTGCAAAAGCTGAAATGTCAGACACTGCAGGCTTCACAGAAAGCATTTTCAGTCCACTCTTTCCTGAGCTAGCCAGATGTAACCATCCCAGCATGCAGAGTCCAAGTGCCAGTCAGTTGGTTGTCCTCAGCATGTAAATTGCCTGCCTGGCAGTTTCAACACGCTCCTCTAAATTTCTCTCATTTATCTAAATTTTCCCTTTCCATTCCTAAGATGGTTATTTCAATTCACAGCCCAAAATCCAGCAGATCTCTTTTAATTTTCTGAAGCTACACCAACATACTCCCCACAAACTTAGCAATACTGATTTTATTTGTGCTTTTCTATTTCCTGACTCTACCACAGACTGTTTTATTTACTTGCATATTTAGGAACAACTCAGAATATGTAGCTTTGTACTACTTGTAGCTGATTTTTATAATGATGACCTCAACTAATTTCCTGTTATCAGTATGCTCTGATGTCTCAGGGATATAACCAAGTTCCCAGTGCCCAGTGAATCCCACCATGTCATTTGAGCTGTGATAAGGGCTCCCATGCATGCTGTCAGACTGTTGCAAAAACGAGCTGACACGTAATAGCTTTAACCTGAGTGAAAGAGAGCAAAGCAGAACCTGTCTTGCCTTGTGTTTGCCAAGGAGTGAGAATATGCCAGAGTAAGTTTCTGCAGCTAAGTTGTTACTTAGCTCCTTGCTAGCTCAGTTGTGCATTTTGATCTCAGAGCTGATTTTATTTCAAAAGAAAAATGAACAGGGACTGGAACAGGAGAATTCTTCAGTTAAATCAGGAGGAGCACAAAAAGCCCATACAAACACTCTTCACTGGTATTCTGATCTCTCACACTGCCTGTCACAAGCATCCCCAGAGTTTTATCTTGTCTCAAAACACGTCCAGCCAGTTTCCAATCCTGTCCAAAAGATTTTCTACAGGAGCCCCTGACCTTTCAAGCTCACTCCTTTTCATTACTCCTAAACCAGTAATTCCTCCTAATTCCTTTCCATAGGAATACCACCAAGCCACCACCGATGTCTGAAGAAAATTGGAAGAACTGATTTTCCCTGAAGACGATTTTCCATGATGCCCATGCATCCCCAGATTATTGGAGCTGCCTTTTCCAAGTAAAGAAGTAAGACTAATGAGAAACCACCTCAAGCGTGAACTTTTTGCCTCACCATCTCCACAAATATAGCAAGACCTTTAGTCCTCTCCAGTAAAAGTCTGAGATGCTGCTAACATATAGAATATTTCTGAGCTGGTACTTCTTGATATTGAGCTGCCCAGTATTGAGCTGCTGCTTTCTCTGACATCCCTTGTAAATCAGGCACAAAGTATTTCTGGTTCTTCTGTTGCCATGGATCAGTTTGAAGGCTTACTCCAAATCATTACAGCATACATTTGTTTTGCCACCTTTTGTTCTGATCCTGTTTTTCGCTGGAGACCAAGTCCCGTTTCTCTTTTCGTAGCCGTGGCTGCCACTTCCAGTACCAGCCTATCATTTCTCCATTGTTTGCATATCTGTGCATTAAACTGACCTACATCTCCTTGTAGGGAGTGGGTAGCAGATGGTGGTTGGGTGATATGGCATCTCAAGATGGTGCTGTAGTGGCTTATGGGTCACAGAAATGGGAAATGTTGGCTGCTGCATAAGCAGTGTGCAGCTGAGCTCCTTGGGGAGCACTCTGCTTGTTTGTATCAACAGCTTTGGGCCAACATGAGCTGGCATGGTCACATGCAGAAAGCAGGTCAGGCAAGTTATCTTGGCTGCAATATTTGTTTGGGAGCTGCTGGGATCGGGGGGACTGCTACACCACTCACCTCTTTTAGCATTGCTGCCTTAATGGAAAAGTTGATCAATTCAATGGAGGAGCACCATAGCGGCTGGCACTGGAGCACTTGTCCTGTGGGGAGAGTTTGGATGTTCAGCCTGGAAAAGGGACAGCTTTGGAGGAGATTATCAAGAAGATAGAGACAGGGTCTTTATAGCGTGTAAAGTGGGAAGACAAGAGGCAATAGACACAAGCTGGAACAAGGGAAGTTAAGGCTAGGTAGAAAGAGAAACTTTTTCAGTGCCATGACAGTCAAGACAGATAACAGGCTTCCCAGGGAGGTCATGCAGTCTCCATCCACAGGGGTTTTAAAGACTAATTTAAAGCTCTGAGAGACCTAGTCTGAGATCACAGCTGAGCTTCCTTCAAGCAAGAGCTTGAACTAAAGACGTCCTGTGGTCTCTTCCAGCCAGTGAGTCTATGATTAAGAATCAGTCTGTTTTTAAGAAATCCTGCCCAAATCCCAGGCTGCAAAGGGCAGTCACAGCTGGGAGTTCACATTATGGAAATCCATCCCAATCTTTGTGGTAGGCACAAAAAAATTCAACCAAGTTCAACCAATCCATAGTCAATACAGACAAATTTCATATAGCACAATGCCTCAAGTCATTGAAGGATTGAGACTTAAATTTGAAGCATGGCAACTGTGCAAGTATCCTTCCTTTATTTTCTCTTTCTGAGGGCCCAAGTCTCTAATCTCTCCATGCTATCTCTGTCAGAGCAGGGAATAGCCAACATAGCTGGCTCATGCTGCCAGCCAGCAGGCAGCTTCCCCTGCGCCTGTCAGAGACGGTCCCTGCACAGTGCACACTCAGTGCACTCCCTGCACTGTTTGCTCCTCCTGTGTCATTCTGTCCTTCCTTCCTCACTTGCTCTTCCCGTCCCTCTTCCGTCAGTGGCAGGATTACAGAACCAGTGTCCTGTTGCTGGCGTGCCCTTGTCTGAGCTTTCTGCTGGACCTTTTTCCTCTGCTCAGCTCTTCTCTTTGCTCTGGTAAGTCTGATGAGCAGCTTCCTTGCTGTCACTGCTTGGTGACATGGCACAAGGGCTTCAATGTAAGTACTTCCCTTTGGGAGTCAACCCACATTTTCTAGTAACAGCCCTGGGAAAGTCTGGGCACCATGTGACATCTGAGGAAAACAGGGAGGTTTTCCAACCTTTTCACCAAGGTTGTTGGTGAAAGTAAGAAATTCTTCTCTTAAGAGTGATCAGAGAAATTTAAAATTACTTTGGTAGTGCTTGTGTTGAATTGAGACCTGGGACCATACGTGGTCTGCTACAACAGTCAGTGGTCAAGATTTAGGTGCCACATGAGAGGTGAGGCAGGAGGCTTCAGAAATCCTCCAAGTCTGGTTCTGAGCCTGTATGGAAAACTGCCACAAAACCTCCAAACTTTTGTTCAGTTTTGTACTAGAAAATTTTGTATAAACCATAAAGCTGTTCAAATGCAATGGGTAGCTGATACAGCTTAGTTTTATCTCTGCTTTCTAAAGTAACACATAGGGCAGTGTCTAGCTAGACTGTAAGAAGGTACTTGCATTTTTATGGAGGGTGATTGGAGCTACAGTAGCAGGGGTAATTCCAGAGTTTAATGTTTGATGCTTTGAGGTGCCACTGCAGACCAATTTGGTGTTATATAAAGATAAAAAATCAGATTTCATCAGCATGTGTTGGCTGGTGCAAATACATGTAAAACTTTGTTTTAGAGCAATGTGTGTGCATGTGAACTTTGAGCATAAAGTGATAAATACCATCACTCATTTTAGAAGAGCTTAAAATAGCTCCTGGCTGCAGAGCAGGTGCCATGTGTCCTTCTGCTGAATACATGGGGATGCAGAAGCTAAATATAGACCACTCTGTAAACCCTCTAGAAGTTCGAGCTGCAAGAAGGAAATCAGGAAGCAAATCCCATGGGAAGGAAGGGGAAGCACAGTGTTCATAAAAGATAAGCAAAACTCTCTGACAGTCTTCAAGGCAGTCTGCAAGACAAACTAAGAAGAAGATGTTTAATTTGCGTTTTGTTCATGCCAGGAGAGTGCCTGGGCAGCAGTGTCAGCTCCCGGCAGTGCAAGAGTTGGGCTGGCACACCCCAGCGCAGGAACAGTTTTCCCAGCAGCAGTGGGATGGCTATTGCAGCTCTGCTATATCCATCATTGGCCCTTGCCTACTGACCTTTTACTTTGGAAATACTGTCTGTTTTCAAAGCATAGTGAAGGCAAATTGTCCTGTAAATGTGAAATATTAAGGGGTATAGTTGCAGACAAATTCAGCATGTAATCAGATTGATCTGAGGCACACACCTTTTGCTGTTGCCTCTGGTTGCAGATGTGGCTATGCTGTGTGCTCAGCTACGCTGAAAGCTCCATTTTTTTCCTGAGTTATCCCAAGTTCTTAACAGAGGAAGAAGAATGGAGAAGAGTCTTTCTCACAGTGAGGAGGCAGCAGCACCCTCTGGCTCTTGGGGGTGTTTCCCACTGAAGGAGAGGAGGATCACAGTGACTATTTGTAGCAACCACAAGTGTCAAGTTTCCATCCAAAGCACCAGGGCCAAGAAAGGTGCTGATCTCACAGCTGTGGAACAGGTCCAGGATTTAGGAATGCAGGAGGAAGAGAGTAAACAAGACACAATGCTCAGACTCAGTCAGACTGGTCAGTCCTCCCCCTTGTCATAAAACAGGATGAGGCTGTGTGGGAAATTCAGGTGCCTGGAGGCAACAGTAATGATAGTAGGAGTTGCAAAACTGAGGAGGTGGCTAGTCTAAAATTGGACAACTCTGAAAAACCAAAGAATTCCTCTTCTGGACTCAGTCACCTAATTTTTAGGCATTACTGTGTATAAGATAGAGTATAATATAAACACTTTGGGTCTTGCTGAAATTGGCACTGAAAGTCTTTTATGGCTTGATGAGGGAGAATTCCTTGTGTACATCAAGGTTAAGCAGGCTAGAGTGCAAGGGAGAACTGGGGCCAACTGCAATAAAAACTCCCAGCATCAAAGGCTGTAAGCAGGCAACTTTCAGATGCTGTGACTCTTCAACATAAATTGCAGCACTGTGGAAGCTGTTGTGCAAAACAAGGTACAGAAATCTTTCTTCACAGGCATTGTGTTTGTGCTGGAAAGCAGTTATCAGACCTCTGGTTTAGCCTGAGGAAGAGCAAAATAAAACATTAGGATAATTATTTGTGTGTGTAATACAACCCCCAGTATGACCCAGCAGGTGGGCACCTTTGGGTTAGAAGTTCATTGCTGCGTATTTCTGGGGTTCCTGCCTGCTCACCATTCTGGGCTGCTGGATGGAAACTCAGCAGATGTGAATTGCCATGGTTTCAGACTGATTACAACTAATCCCTTTCTAGCCAGGAATGTATGTTAGGGAAGATTTCCTGAAAGGTCAGCTTGTAAACATCTTGTGTCCTTGATTCTAATCATCCAGTTTCTTTTTTATTCACCCATGTTTTTCCCTTGTTACTGAGACACATCATGCACAGATCAATTGCCACTGTGGATTAAAACCCTACAGTATTTGGAGACATGTTTTGTTATTCACATAAGAGGAAACCTTTAGCCAGACAGTGCTACCACATGAGTAATGAAGTTGGGAGGCAGCCAAGGGAGAGAGTCGGGGTACAGAGAGAGCATCGACTTGAGCTTCATACAAAGAGGGGGAGATAGACAGAAAAGAAATTAATATTTGGAAATGGAGCATTTTACAATCCTGCTCCCCCTCTGTGACAAACATTTTACAAAAACAGCTATTTTAAATTGGGATATACTTTCTCAGAGTTTTATTCTGCCTAAATAAGAGCTGGTAGTCCTGGGGTTTCTAGCTGATTGATTGCCAACTGCCAATTAGCTCAAATTAATGATTGCAACAGTAAACACTAGCCTGAACATGTCAGAGATAAACACATATTTTGTGGAGTGTCTAGCTTAGCCTTTACAATACTCTTATTGACCTTGAATTAGTTGGCAATTAACTCTAGTTAAAAAGATTACAAACAGGAGGCCAATATTTGTGCTATGTGGAATTATTTACTTAAATTGCACATATAGGGTCTAATTTTTCAATATAAATTAAACTTGATATGACATCAGATCAATATAATTTGACAATCATTTTGCAGTGATATAATGATTATGCCACAAGGAGTAAGGAAAGAATGGGATGCAATTGTGTGATAGGTCTGTGAGAGCAGGTCCAGATGCATTCCTGAGCCATTTCTGCTGGCAAGTTGTATCCCTGGCTGAACTGCAGGGGCATGGATTTATAGTTAATAGTTTTCAAGCACTTCCTGAGCCCTCTCAAAGCTTTTAATTATTTGCTTGAGAGATGATAACTCATTTGACTATCTTATCTGCAAGCCCAGTCATATAGCTAGAAAATCAAATCTTGAAAAATGTTGCCTTACTGACAGCCATCACTGCACTTCCAAACGTCACTGACTGGGGAGAGTTTAAGAACACTGAGTCATTTATTACAGTAAATGACATGTCTCTTATCATATAATGCCTTTGGTCATGTTAGTTTACAGTTTTGAAAGCTGAAGAAATTTAGACACTGTAGAAAATATATGTTACAGCCTGTTTGAACAGGGAACAAAATGATTCCCAGTTAGTTCCATGTTTTCAAAGTCTTTTTAAAAATAAGAAAGCAACCTCTTCAGATACTGGAAAGAACCAACCAAGCAAGCTTCTTCCCCTCTTCCTTTCCCACTGGCACCACTTTAAGTCATATTATTAAGGAGAGGAACAAAAATCAATCTGGAAAAGAGAGAGAAAGGACTCATGGCTGCAGTCAAGCAGCAGTGGGGGTTAGTTGCAGATCAAGGTCCTGCTGTGCACTGCACACCTCCGCACTACTTCATGAGGGCAACACAGAGGTGCCAGCAGCCTCTCCCTCTGAGAGGGAAGGGGCCTTCACTACTCTGAGTTTTCCTGGTGCCCAGGATGCTCTTGCTGTCAACCTCATTACCAGATCCTGGGTAAGCCAGAGCAGAAACACAGATACATCAGGGGCTCTGTATTTGCCTGGCTGAGTGCAGCTGTTCAAAACAAAAGCTTCCCTTTGCAAACTGGGAAGAAATTAGCTGAAATTCACCCCACAAAACACCATGGACTATCAAACTATGTTATGTGTGGTTGGGTTTATTTCACTGTGATTTATTCCATAGTTTGTCAAAGAAGCTGTCAGCACCATGCAGCAAGTACAAGAGAAGGGTGGTTTAGGGCTGTTTATCTTATTCTTTGCTGTTATAGTGACTGTACCAAACCACATCTCTTGTAGATCAAGCACCATGCTGGGCTTTCCAAGGGCACAGTGCAATTTTCAGAGCATCATTTTCATTTAAAATAGTTTTCATGGTTATTGACTTAAGATGTGCCAACAGGAGAGAAACAGGAAATTAAACTAATTCAGCTCTGAAGTGAAGCTGCCCATATCGATAGGCAGTATTGCAGGTAAACAGATCAAGAAAAGTAAACATGTGGCAAATATTTTATTCAAGGAGGAAAATGGTATAAGTGACTGGGGTGTCATTTCATATGTCATTGCTGGCAGTGGGAATAAGAGGTTTTCATTTTTAAGTGTTATATTTGGGTAGGCTTTTCTCTTGGAAAGTGTATCATTTGCTTTTCTCCTTGCAGGCAAATCACCTTGGTTATTTATCTAAGTGTGACATATTTGTCAAGCCAGAGCCAATGGATAAGCTGCCATCCCAGATTTCACACAAAATCACTCACATGCTGGCCAAGCTTTGGGAACAGCTTGATGGCTAATTCTTTATATAGCTAATTCTACGCCTTTAAATTAACCCTCCATTTGATTTTCTGTCAGGTGCTGCACCAAGCATGGAGAATGACCAATCTTCCACCTCACCTGGTCAGGACATCCAGGGGCAGAGTGGGGACAAACCTGCCCCTGGCCTGCCATCCCCTGTGCCAGCCCCCAGGGAGCAGCCAAGTACCTGGCCGGAAGCAGCCGTGTGTGACATCTCAGAGGAGTTGAGCCGGCAGCTGGAGGACATCATTAAAACCTACGGGTCTGCCACCAGCCTGATGGAGAAGGAAAGCACTGCTACAGGAACCGACAGGCCTGAGAAGGGAGAGCCAGGCAGCTTGGAGGATGCAGAGTATGAAGATGGAAATGAAGAGAGTGAGAAAGAAAAGCTGGCTCCTGAGGATGCTTCCAAAGCGAAGGAGCCCAGCGGCAACAAGGAGCAGAAGCTGGAGAAGAAAATCCTGAAGGGACTAGGCAAGTACTTACATACTCACACAGCCCTTCTGCAAACATAAAAACTCCCTGGTCCTTGCTCTTTACCATGTTAAGTTTCTGGTATGGATGATACCACTACCTCTGAACTGAGGTGAGATACTATGACTCCAGCTACCACTGAAAATTACAGCGATCATTGCAACTTTCCTATTCCTGACAATTATTTTTGGCACTACCCAACATGTATGCTATATCAGATATTAGTTCTTAAAAAAAAATAAATTTGTATCACACAACACTGATGTACTACTGGGTCATCCACATTGGTTAGCCAAAGCTGTCAATCCAGTGACACATTGCACAAAGTCACTAAGATGAAGGAAAACCTTGCCTCTCATCTGTAACTTACTGAATGTTTTCTTCTCCTGTCTGCTCAGGTATGACTACTCACTGGTCACAACAGTAATAATGGTGCTACTATGTGGCATAGGGACCTGCAGAATAAATTTATTGTCATGCCCAGGTTATTTTTCATTTATCAAAACTCTGGACTCATCATATAATGTACATGAAATTAGCCAATACATTTGTTCTCTAACATCTCAGCCCTGTCAGGGCTGTCAGCTGAGCTAGAAAGAAGTCTCAGCAAGTTTTTGTATACATGTATTTTCTGCTGGGCAGCCACTAGAGAGCAATGTAGTTACATTCCAATCTAATATAGATGTAAATTATTTCCCTTTGTACATTTAACTCCAGCCAATCTTCAAGCCTCTCCTTTGCATGAGAACCCAAACACAGATGCAGACTAAACCTGTGAAGAAATCACTACAGGACATTCTTACAGACAAGGGACTAAGCATAGGACACAGCATAGATTCTTTATCCTCAAAAATTCTTTGGGTGTCCTGAATAAAATTCCTCAGTTTCTACTGCCTTGGCTTTGGTGCTGTTACTGGTACCTCAGCAAGCTCACTGAAAACCAACATATAGTTCTCCATCTGCCCTTGCGACACTTCACACCGGGATTTGATTTTAGCTCACTTCCACTTACTTATGCTGATGCTGTAGAGAGAACTTACTGTGAAATAAAGGATTTTCTCCAGAGACAGTACTTCTGGACTGCACCGGACTTGAAATAGAAAATGCCCAGACCAAAGCAGAAAGCAATTTTTGTCTCATAGCCTCAGGAAAGAGGAGCATTTGGAAAAGCATGTCCAAGACCCTGGGACCACAGGCAACCTTATCTCCAGGGATGTCAGGGATACTTTCTATTTGATGTTCAAGTAGTGTTCAAGCTCCAGCTCATACCTGGGGCTGAAATGAAAGCCAAGAGGTATCAGAGGAGAAGCAATACCTAAATGGTTGTGCAGTGATTTTGCTCTGCACGTCCAGGGAGTTATTAGACTGTCTCTGGTATACAAGCTTTCTGCAGCAAGTCAGGGAACAGATTTACACAAGTATCACATAGCCCAGACCTGGCTGGCAGCACCTACCACTCTCTGATTGTTTACTTCCACACCATAGTCTCTATATCTGACTTAATACTCTTGATGTCTTGTGTGGGTTGATCAGCAAAGGAGCTGAGTACACCAGATTTGATCCACTTTCAAAAGAGATCTGTTCCTGAATCTTCGGGGTCCAGGCCCTTTCTGTCCTTTTTCAGTCAAATCTTCCATGTGTCTGACCTAATCATGTTGCAAAAACATTGAATGAAAATCAGATTACACAGGACAAAAGCATTTCACAGACAATGCTTTTGTTAGAAAAAAGCACATTACTGAGGTCTGAAATGGAAGAAAGTCCTAGCACGTTTGTTCTTATGGGGCTAAGAAAAACCCACGAATTTATAGCAAAAATTATTCCTTTCCTTCCAAAATGCCTCATTTCACCCTGTGCCTTTACAGACCCATGCACCAAACAACCAGTTTCATAAGAGTACATCAACTACAAACTACCTCTAGCACCAAATATCTGTTTCCTCTTTTTGTAAGGAAAAGAAGCCACCCTACTGATGCAAAGTTTGAATAAGCTGAATACTCCAGAAGAGAAGCTGGACCTGTTGTTTAAGAAGTATGCTGAACTGGTGAGTACAATGTTGACTCTTTTCTGTATAAACTGCCTATACAAGAAGGTATAAAAAATACATGACATGCAGCATGTTCAAACCTCACATACCAGTAGTGTCTGATAAGTGAATCCCAATATAATTGTCATGGTCGGATAATTATGGGTAAAAAAGAGAAAAAAAAAGTAAAAAGTGAGAAAAACAAGATTTGGGTCAAATATTTGTACTTAAAGACAAATCTACCAAACTGACCCACACTGGAGACTGGTGTCTAGGCTCCTGCCTTCACCTCCTGCAAGGAGTTTTGCATGCTTCTGTTGTGGGTATTGCTTTAAATTATGAGCGGGTGATTTCAACAAAATGAAAATAATACAGGACTTAGGAAGCAGATAATAGACAACTGAGACTAATTGTAAGAGAAGCCACAGCACAATGAAATGAAGTCAAAGCCCCTGCCACCATAATGTCACCCCTGTTAACAATGCCACCTACCTGACTGTTCTTTCCACTCTTAAGATGGGTTATTTTCAGATAAAGGGATTTTTTTCTGTGTAGTCAAAGGACTGTATGACCATAAGCTGTGGAAATCTTACAAATGACAAGGCTGCAACATTTTACGCTTTGTGGAGTGATGAAAAATGTGCGAAGCAGAACATTTACTTTGTAATTGGTTTTATGCCCAGATGTGTCCGTGTCTCATCATAATGTGAAGTGAAATTTAGCTTTTCCTTTTCTCATGTAAAATCCTCTGATTTCATAAATTGGGCACAGGCCATTCATAGTTTATCTCATGCTTAAAGGGACTTCATGCTCACGGATTAACTGAAACAGGCCTTCTTCTATACTCTCCACTGCATTCAAATGGCATTGCAGCACTGTATAAACAGGGGACGTACTGCCAGTAGCCCATGCAGGAGAAAGGTGCTGAAACAAAAATACTGAACACTTGTTTCTGACATACTGTGCAATGTCGCTAAAATAAATCATTCAGTAAATACAACCAAAACCTTGTTGGAGGCGGCCTTACCCAGCTCACTCGGAGCGGCTGAGGGGCGTGTGGTGATTAATGGCTTGTCAGCAGTTGGCTGCAGCTGTGACCGCTCTCTCTGCTCCCTCTTGTCCATCCCCATCACACACGTCGGATCACGTCTTGCTTTCGCTGAGTTGTTTTCCAGCCAGATCAGCTCCCTGGTCTGGTGAGCCATGTGGTGACACAAACACTTGTTGCAGCACGGCTCAGGGGAAGGTGTAGCCATGCGACAGATGGAACTGGGTGCTGGCAGTGTCTTCCCCTGCTTCAAGTAGCATTGGGGCTGGCTGTAGCTGAAGAGGCCACCCAGCAATGTTATTCCCCTGCCAGCCCATGCCCTGGCAGTACACAGTCTGTATGACAGTGGGTGCACAGCGGGCTGGAGCATGGGCTGGTGAAGGGAGCAGCCGCGCCCGCAGGGATGGGGAAGTGGGACAGCGCAGCCATTTGGGCACAAGCTCTGCCACGCCACGCGCCAACAGAGAGCATTTCACTCACTCAATCCGTGTGTCGGGTTACTAATGTGACTGTGGTTTACCACAGCTTTTGCCTACAAGCAGCTGTTGCAGAGTTGTTTATAACTGGATTATTTTCAGAGGTCCTGTGAATCTCACAAGTGGTGGGTGCAGGAACAATACGCTAACAAATAAATATGAGCTCTGTCATTATCTGCAGTGGGATCAAGATAAAACTTTTTTCGTAAATTGACTGCTTGATTCTCTAGGTCAGCTTTCAAAAATCAAAATTCCTTCTATTTGCGGTTAATTTTAGCTTATATTTCATTAATTATTCTCAAAAAAAATATTATTGGGGACCCTTTTGGCGTTCCTATTTACCAGTGAATTGCCTTTGTCGTTGCAAAAGTAACACCATGTCTTAGATATTCCTGAGAACTTTGAGATATAATTGCTATTGCAAGTATTATTAATGGGTGAAAAAAAAAGCAAAAAATGCTTGGAAGACTCCTCATATCATGATTAAGACAAACTTTATTCTGAACTGCCTATCTCAAGCACAGTTTGAGCGAATCATGAAATTACAATAAATCATTATCCACTGAGCACAGGCTGTGCATGCAAAATGTGAAGCAGAAACAACACTTTTTATGGCTTTCAGTGGAAAGGGGAAGGGGGCAAAAACAAGCTTATGAAGGAAAAAGATCTCAGCCTTAATTACAGAAAAGAAATTTCTTTTCCTACAATACTAGAAGAATAATTTCAGCTAGTGCAGCTTGATTAGATGCAAAAGCCCATATTGTGATCTACAGGACCAAAGATAGACAATGCATGTGTTAAAGGTTGGACATAAACTGTAAATATACTCCAAGCTGGTGAGAGCATTGCTTTGTGGTACACTTAGCTGTGATTTGATTAATAATACACGGCGCTCTCTACTGTAAGCATAAATTACTGAACCATCTGCAGAAAACAGATGAAAGTGTAAAATATGATTCTGTTGACTGTCTTGTTTAAGCTGCACATCATTGCCCAGTGCTCACAGACTTTCCCAGTCATATTGGGGTTAATTAGTACAAGTGGTACCATATTATTGGATAATATAGTCTTAACAGCAACTGTTATTATTAAGGTTTGCATGTTTAAGCTCATGTGCTACTGTTTTTCAGCCAGAAAACATCTGGGCTGCAGAAATACCTTGCAATGTATGCACACCTGTGATACAGAGAGGAGAGTTATTGTGTGTTGGAACGGGAGATTAAATCATTTAAAGCTTCAGAGATGAAAGGCTTCTTTGACCTGACTATTAGGGTGTTAATTTACAGTACAGGAATTTTTTTCCAAATATCCAGTGATAGACGTCAAAAGAAATGACCAGAGTGTGCAGGGATTACTATCAGCAATTTTGTTGCTGGTCCTCTTTGCCCCCTCCAAATACACCCTGCTCCCTAACAGCCTTCTAGGGAAGGCAGGAGCCGTGCACCCACAGAGCAGCAGGCTCCCAAGGGAACATCAGGCACTGTGCGTGTTTCCTCCAGGAATTATATGGAGATAAAGAGCCCAAAAGAGATTTTCTTCACCGTGACCCACTCCCATTGATGACAGGGCCTTGAGAAACACAGCTGACAGATGCTATCACGTGGTCCTGTGAGCCAGAGGAGCCTGGCAAGAGGAGGTGCCACGTGTGGGAAACTCTTCTCTGAAGACAATTCTCCTCCATCAGCAACAGAGCCCCCACATGAACAACATTCCTGGTCTCCAGCACCTCTACTGTTGTTTTTTCCAGCAGGTTCCTGGATATTTAGGAAACTGTTTCTTCTTCAGGAAACTGTAAAATAGAATGAGCAACTACCGTGTCACCTCATGATCTGGAGAAATCTTACTGCATAAAGCACTACTGACTGCTGATGTTGAAACAAAAATAGAAACCTCACAGATGTCCTTCAAAGAAATTCAAGCCAAAGAAGGAATAGCTAAAATGGTGTGACAAGAATATTAAAAATTATGTTCACCCATCCACAGTAGAGCACGCTTGGCACTGTTGCAGCAAGCAGGCTTGGGAATCTCCAGCCTCCTTGAGAATCTCTCACATTAGTGCTGGTAAATACAAAAGATTTCCTAAGAGGCTAAGAAAGTGTGAAGACTTTCCCCAAACCAAAAGAGCTCCTTTTTTTCTTTTCTTTTCTTTTCTTTTCTTTTCTTTTCTTTTCTTTTCTTTTCTTTTCTTTTCTTTTCTTTTCTTTTCTTTTCTTTTCTTTTCTTTTCTTTTCTTTTCTTTTCTTTTCTTTTCTTTTTTCTTTTCTATCCCTCTTTGTTTCATTTTAATCAATATTTCCCTGTTTTAATCCCTGTTTTGCCCAGCTTGAAGAACATCGTGCCGAGCAGAAAAAGCTGAAGTATCTGCAGAAGAGACAGGCCCAGATCACCAAGGAGAAGGACCAGCTGCAGAGTGAGCACAGCCGAGCCATCCTCGCCCGCAGCAAGCTCGAGAGCCTCTGCCGAGAGCTCCAGAGGCACAACAAGAACCTCAAGGTGAGTGGGAACCTTATCACAGTACCCAGCAGTGGGGGGGAAAGATGATGTTGACACCTTCCCATTTCCCTCTAGTACCAAATCAAAGAGACTTTTGTGTCTACAAATGCAATATATAATAAATATATATACTCTCTAATCTTGAGGTCCATTTACACCAAGACTCCTTTATTTCTCATTTGGAAATATCCCAGCATTTTTGGACTTGCCTGGGCTTACCCACACTAGCTCTAAGCCCCCCTTGCATTATTAGGGATGCTTTGATCTATTCAAATCCTTTCTTTATGGAGATATAGTTATGTAAAGAATTACACATAGGTATTGTCAGCAGCAAGAATTCTACCTGATACAACCTCTATTACTGGCAATGCATTTTCATTCATTTCCACTGGCTCAGGAGTGGGCCTTCAGGGTCTTGCTCTGACTTCCTTTGTGTGCTGGTAAGAATACAGCTGGGAGAGGGAATAGTGACACATACACTCGAACTGTGCCCTAGTAGAAGGATAAAAGCAGTTTAACAGATAGGGAAGCTAGAAGCAAATCTCTGTGCTCAGTTATAGTCGCGCAGAACTGGTAGTGAAAATTAAATTTGTGCCTGTCATTTGTATTAGACCTGAGCTGTTCCTCAGTATTGATCTACAGTGATTTACCAGGTCATCTGTGGGTAAAATCTTTCAAAAGAAATACAAGCCAGTTTTAAAGTGAATTAAGGATACAGTGTACAGTGCTTTGCATAGCCTTAACTGATACTCATAAGCAAATCATATCAGTTGAACAAATCAGTGAAGACTGGGGCATTTAGAAAAACTAATTCTATTTGGAAAACATATTTTGAACAAATTTTGATGAATTCCTCACAGTTTCCCAGCTACTTTATACTGACTAATCTTACTACTAGAGGATGATTTTTGCATTCTCTTTGTATATAAATACTTCCTTACACATTTCATCTTTGCAATTAGGAAAGTTTCTTTCCAACATCTTTTTACCTGTTGGACTGCTTTACTTTGTGACTAGGTTCTCTAAATAAACCTATAAATTTGAGACTCAGTTCTTACTTTTATGCAGTATCTTTGCCAGGTGAGCCAGGGAAGATACCTGAGGTGATCTGGTATTAGGAAATTTTCATCACTTCTTTCTAAGAATTTGGAGACCTTTTAAGAAACCCAGAATACTACCTTTCCTCTGGTTCCCATGCTGTCAATGTAGGAAAAAAACCAAAATTAAATATGACAGTAAGACAAAATACACATGCAGAATGCATGAGAAATAAAGCATGAGAATGTATGAGAAATAAAGTAATAAACAAAGGAATTCATTATCTTTATCCAGTTTTGTCTCTATAAAAAATTTAGCATAGTTCTTGGAATATTTGCCTTTATGCTTTAGCTCCTGGAAATCTGTGAATGTCCAGAAACTCATGTTCTATTTATTTAAATGAGTGCAATTTTCTTTCACTTATGACTGTACTGAGAGGGCCTAAAACCAAAAAATCCAGCAAATGTTATTTTTAAAATCTTACGCTTAAATATTTTTATTTTTGTTTTGGCAGGACAGAGATTCATAATTTTTTAGTGCTTGGGATAACAGTTCTGATTATGTTTCAAAACATAGGAAATAGAAGCTAGCAAATTGTGTCATTTCAATAGCAAAGGAGAAACCTGGCCTGCCAAGATCAGAAACCCCCTTTGACTTACCATGTGGTACATTAAATGCACATCACGTCACGTAAATGGCATCTTCACTCATCTGGTGTGTGGAATTCCCATTAACTGCAGATCTGTGCAGCCAAGTGGTGATGAATATGCAATGCAGAGCTGCATTAAAAAATCCACAGGGCAGATCAGAGAATAAAAATTTCTGGTTAGTATTGGACACCAGCCTCAAATTCTCACTTACATACAGTCCAGCTATTCTGATTATTTCTTTGCAGTTACACAGATGTTTAATTCTCCCTCCAAGAAAAGCAGAACAAAGGTTCGTGAAATAGCGGAATGTGTTCCCACTGAATAGAGAACAGCTCTGCTAAGTGCACCAGCAGCTCATTTCTCTGCATGGAGTTCATGTTCTGCCAATTATCTGACAGTGTGGTAGCTACTTAGCATCTTGTAGTGACATGAGCATCTCAGGTCCCTCGTCCTTCCTGCCACCAGGCATTAAGCAATGACTTTCATACAAATGTCACAAAAGGCAACAGCTTCAGTTATGGGCGCAGCTCCAAACTGGCTCAGCCCATGGTGCCTGGGAATGCACAGTCCATTGAAAAAAGAATTCCTCGCTCATATCATCTTGGCTGATATGGCTTCAGCAGACCAATAGTCTCCTGAAACTGCCCCAGAGAGGCATGAGAACAATTCCAGTATCAATCACACTCTTCTGTTCGCAAATCATCTCACATTCCTATGCTAAATCCCAAACTGCAAAATATCCTGTCTTAATTTTAACAAGGTTTTACTCAATGCATTATTACATTCTTGGCAGCAAAACATGAGAGCAAAAGCAATATTGTACTAGGACAAGAACATATGTTTGAAAGGGTAAACATGGAGTGCGAAGGTTCAGAAAGGGCAGAGAGAAGAGAACAGTTTATGGCTGGCCTCTGCTCAGTGCTGTAGCCACACTGTTGTCCTTCTGCCCAGCCAGTTCCCCTCACCTCCACCTACCCTTAATCTGTGACTGGGATCTCAAGGATTTAACAAATGAGAGCCTCTCAGGAGCTCCCCAGGACACATACCAGCCCCCACCCCCAAGAAAATACCCTTCTCAAGTATATTTTTCTCCAAAGCAGAACAGACACAGAGAAATCCTGTACCCTATTTGCTAGCTTGCTCAGTGTCTTTAACCATGAATCTTTGTATTGTCTCTGTGCTCTGTATTGTATCATTTTTCTGCCTCAGAAGATCAGGAAATAAGATCTTCTGAGTAACACATTTGCAGGGGGTTGAGTTTCTTACATTTGCATGGTTGGTAGTCTCAGGATGTCTCGTTTCACCTTGTAACAGAAGTGTTTGGTGTGACATATGCACAATCCGCCTTTTTTTTTATATTGGTATGGACTTATTACTCTGGAGAGCTTTAAATCACAGTAGTGACATGTTATAATGCTACCTGCATTATAGCAATAAAATGTTTCTGAGGAAGGATGTTTTGAAGCCATAGAAAGAGGACTTCAGACATGCAAGTTCAATTTCTCACTCTGACTTCTGGAAGACTTCTGCCTGCTCAGGGCTGCACCTCTGTAATGGAGAACTAAGAGGCATGAGGAGTTTTTTAAACAGTGTATTAGAGATAAAATGGAATTCTGACTTAATCAAAATTACCTAGGAATTCAAGTCAAATTTAGAAAAAGTTTCAAATAATAAAAACAAAAAGGATGACATTGTATGAAAATATGCCCTTTCAAAAGAAAATTAAATGTTTCTTTTTGGGAATGCTAAAGCAGTAAATTTGAAACACCTTCTGAGCAGTGTTTTTAACTCTACTTTGGAAAAGCATTCTTCTGCTAAAAGGATTTAAACAAAAAATACCTACAAATAGCTCAACTGCTGGTCAAACAAAATGTTTCAAAGTCATTTCCACCAATTGAAAAAAAAATTGGAGAGCTTCTCTTTCATCTTGATGCAAATTTTCTGTGTGTCCAATTTCCATGCCAGGTACTGAACCAGGACGCAACCCCCAAGTCATTTGCCCAGCTCCACATGAAATTTTTCCATCCTCTTAGGAGGCAGAGTCCTTCAGGGTTCACACTTTCTATTACTCTGTTTATGGATACACACACAGGTTCTTGCGTGAACTGCAGAGCACAGCAGGGCTCCGTGGTTATTTCTGTGCACCAGGGTATTATTAATGGCTCCGTTGCTTTCCTCCCATCATCCAAGGCGTTGTTATCCCTATGGCTCCCTGGACAAACACGCAAAAGGACAAACATGCCCTACCTTGAACAGCAGCTGTCCAAGATCAGGCTCGTGTTGTGCATGCTAAGCAGAAATTGGGTCATTTGGTATTCACCTTACTTTATGAGCAGGGCCTGAATCAACACCTGCTATGTCACATTCATGATACAAATTATGCCTTATTAGAGTCGGCTAAGGCTTTATTCAAATATATTTATAGAAAATATCCATATGCACTGTTACCAGAGATTTTTATGCAAATTTCTGTGCTAGTTGAAACCTTATTAGAGTATGCCATTTGCATGCTCTGGAGTGAGTTTTTAACATGGTCCTGGCATAATTTGTAACTACAGCAGATATGTTCCCAGCCATTCTATATATCGGGAATATAGACATTCCCCAGAAGGGCAGACTGCCCTGGAAGACAACGAGGAAGAAATAAAAATAGTCTGTATTTCTGGATCCAAAGCAATGAATCCAGATTCTTTCTGCATTGTCTTTTATATAAACAAGAACTAAAACAGAACTTCAATAATAGGGAAAAAAATTAAATCTAAATGTCTGCTTTGATTCTGTAGGAAACAATTTACAAGCTTTCCTTGAATTCACTAGCTAGTAAATTAGCGCAAATGTTCATGTCAGTTAAAAAGTTAGGGAAGGAAAACTGAGGAATTGGAAGGGATTCTTTAGCAAGTGATGGATTTCTATTAAAAATTTAAATCCCAAAGGCCATGAATTTGATATGAAGATTCCTTGTTAAAACGAGGCATTGTAAAGGGTGATTTTTTAATTCAGTCAAAGAGAATTTTGATAAAAGAGCTTTTGACTTCCTCCACTAAATATCTTTTTCCAAAGCAAAAGCTGTGATGCAGTATCATGAATCAAGACATGCATGTATGTCCTCTCCTTCAGGCTTGCTTTGACCTGAAGCTCTGCTCCACATCTATCTTTATAAATGCAAATTCTTAGTTCTCTATTTTTTTCAAGGCCACTGTGTAATTTGCTCTGTAAATTTAGAATCACACCCTAATGCTGGAGCAGATGAAAGCAAGAAAATCTCCAGACGAATGCAAACACGTATAATCCTTCAAAGGGAAGCCTTATGCTACTCTGAAACAGTATTTTTCTGGAACCGCTTATTATGCCTCTCACTTACTGTGTTCTCTCCCATTTAACAACAGGAGGAAACAATCCAGAGGGCACGGGAGGAAGATGAGAAGAGGAAAGAAATAACTAATCACTTCCAGGGCACACTGAGTGAAATCCAGGCGCAGATCGAGCAGCAAAGTGAGAGGAACATGAAGCTCTGCCAGGAGAACACGGAGCTGGCAGAGAAGCTAAAGAGCATCATTGACCAGTATGAGCTGCGGGAAGAGGTGAGCAGTGCCCTGGCTGCTGGCTGGGACGGGCAGCACACCCAGCTGTCCCAGGGGAAGCAGGAATCACTGCCAGCAGCCTGGCCATCCTTCGGGTGTCCCACAGTGGTAACGAGGGTAGCCCCACCATGCTTTGCCCTCTGAGCAGCCCTGTGCCTGCAGCGAGCCCTCCGGTCTCTGCGGGTACGGAATTGTGCGGACAGCGCCCTGCCCATGGCAGCCACGGCAGCCTTGCCGCTGTGGGCAGAGCAGCCACAGTGCTCACTGAGATCCAGCAGATAGTAGACAGATGGGAAATTATTCTTTCTGTAAACACTGGAATTAGCCAGAAAATTTTGACACCAGAAAAAAATCCTCCAGTAAAATCCCAAACTACCGTATTTTTTTATTTTAGGACAAACATCAACAAATATCAAAATGGGTCCTTCTATAGTCCCTAAATACATTTACTGTGAGCCTCAGTGCAATCAGATAACATTATCATACTGAATAAAACATAAGTTATCTGTCTTTACAATCTGAAATGGTTGATACAATACCTGCTTTTCCAAATCTGTTGAATCATGTATGAAGTCCTATACTGAATGAAGGAAATGTACACTCCTCTCTTGTGGTGTCTATGAGAAGAAAATGTAAACCAGAGGGACACACTCAGAATAATTGCTATGTATTTTATCTAAGTGAATTAAGAGTGAAGAAGGCTATCAGCAACATTCAACTCCCAAAAGTCCCCATGGAGGCAGACATTTTATAGGCTAGAGGAGGCCTCTGCTTTGTTTGGTCTTATCTCCAGATCCCCACTCATGTCCTGTCACCCAGGGCCTCCGTTGTGCAGGTGCGGCCAGACCAGAGGGGATGTACTGGGCTTGTATGTACACAGAGGATGTCATGAGCACATGCTCCCAAGTACTGCAGGTGCAATGTGTCTACATCACTGTCCACACTTTCGCTTGGATCCACTGGCCATTTAACAGCTAAAAAAAAGTGTGTCCCCAACATATTTATTATTGATGAGCAATTATTTGGTCTTCAGTCATACTGATGATATGTAGACCATAGAACTGGCAAAGATGATAAGGCTTCTTTTTTCTTACAATAAATCAAAATTGATAATGTACACCAGTTTCCCTTCCCATGCTAATTCTGGCACAGTTTGTTCTTATCAGAGCTGTAATCTTTTAGTAATTGCAATAGGTTGAGTGTCATCTTGTTTTGCAATGATTTTGTCTTTTAAGTGTTCCAGTAAATAGCTGTACATGTACGAGCATGAAGGTCTATGTGGATAATTAAACCTGCACATTCAGCAGAATTTTTTTTTTTTACAGCACCTTGACAAAATATTTAAGCACAGAGAACTTCAACAGAAACTGGTGGATGCCAAGTTGGAACAGTCTCAGGAAATGATGAAGGAAGCCGAGGAGCGACATCAGAAAGAAAAGGAATATGTACCTATCCTTCTAATTTGTCTTTTATCTAGCTTTAGGCCAAAACAAGCCCTGCATGCTATTTCACTAATATATTTGGGTCCAATCTGGGGTACTGTAGCAGAGAAGTTTTTATAGCTAGCATCAATGCTCAATGCAAAAGGAAAGCCTCTGAAAGGCTGCTTTCACTGGCATTTACAGTTTTAGAAGCACGCTGCAGAGCAGTGGGTTAGAGCCCAGACTGCTTCAGCTAACTCACTATTACTGTGCAGTTGGTGCATCGTGATGTTGGGTCAGGTGATGTCATTGGTTTTCATGGATGGATTTGATACTCCATCTTCCCACGCAATAAATGCGCACATCTAAACCATTAGAGAGGAGACCAAGAATGTGGGATTGAGGTGAAATGGCTGAAGGCTGCTATTCCCCCAGTTTCCAAGGTTCTCCAGGCATCCTGCCATGGATCCACTTTTGCCAGTGGAGGAATCCACAGGAGCCACTTGTTCTTACAAAGCCTCCCCTTCTCTGTTTCCCTCCCCGTACTGGTTTGCCAGTGCCTCTTTCAGGCAGGCAGGGTGTGGGTCCGTTTAGCAGCTTTGTCTGCTCTTCCTCCCTTTCTGGAGGAGGGGACATCTCTAGCAGGGGGACAGGGAAAAGCAGGTCCAGGAAGGATGTCCTCTGCAGGCACAGCAGGGATGGGAGGAGGACACCCCTCCATCTGTAGTCTCACACATTTTGTGACTCAATCAGACTAAAATAATTTTTTCAGACTTCCTGATATTTTCACAGCAATCCTCACATCTACAAAGGATCAGAGTTCAAC
>WAAG01088729.1:50251-101929 GCA_013390105.1 Tichodroma muraria | reverse complement strand
ATATATCTATTCTAGATATATTAGTACAAGCATGGCTCTAACAGGTATCTTAAAGTACTCAAAATAGATGAAAATATGGGACTCTTAAGGCTTGTGGTTAGAGCACAAGGGAAACACAGCATACACCTCTTACCAAAAACAGCCCATGAGAGCATTTATCCTCTTTCTCTGCACTGATCTTGCAGCTGGAACACCCCTCCTGCTCAGCTTTACTCCCAGCTAAAAAATGAGGGTGAAAAGGAGCTGGAGGTTCTCTGTGCAGATCTGCGTATCACTGCACAATTTGTAGTGAAGCTGACTTACTCCCTTTCACTCTGAAACCTACATAAAGCCAAACCCCAAAATTTCATTCATGACCATTGATTCTTGGCAGATTTAAACTCCAGAAAACTCCAGATGTCCAAGAAATCACTTACAATGGCAAAGAAAATATGGGCTTACTTTACTGATGCCACTGGGAGTTCTGCTAATAAGTACCAGCTTTCAAATACTGAGGGGGAAAAAACACCGCAAAATGAAGATGTAAAAGACGAGGCATTGGCTGTGTGGAAAACTGGCATATACAGCCTTGTGTCAATGACCTTTCATGCTGCACATCTCAGAACATGAGTTTTGGGGCTACTTGTCACCTGACAGAAACACATGACTGTCCCTGTTTTAGGGACACACAAAGAAGTTTTGACTTCTGTATGCACAGTTCTGGTAATTTCATTTCTTTTAAAGCACTGAAAGTCATCACTGTCTACAACTGGGAGTGGAAGATTTTCTTTTGGGCGTTGCTGTGTGTATGAAATAACAGGTTTGAAAACAGGCTACAAAACCTTTATGCAGTGGGTGTATAATGGTACGCAGTGTACAGAGAGTATTTTTCCCATCGTTCAAATGAATGCTTAAAAATCCTGTCCTTGAGGTAGGCTAGTGATGTATGGCTAACATCACCTCCAAGCAAGGTAGATTTAGCTGCAGAAATTAAGGCCAAAAGCCATGCAACGAGTCAAAGCATAGTTAGTCATGTCACGATTCACCACAGGTAGCCCAGCACCCGGAGAACTGGCCTACACTTGGCTCCCACCTCCATCCTATTGATGTGCTCTTAGTCCTGCCCACCTAGCTATTGTGCTAGTGTCTGTGGGAGTAATGTATATACATGTATGTATGACATCAAGGTGCTTTTGAGGGAGTTCTCTCACTTAGCTGTAACTCTCTCCAGCTCAGTAATGTACAAAGTTAGAACAGCTTTCGGAACCTTTCTCTCCATAGAATTTTCTCATCCCTGCGCATGACCTTTGCTGCAGAATTTTGCAAGTGTTCTTAAATTAAAATTATTGTATTCTTCTATCTATTTGATTACTCTTTGAAGGTTCACTTTGATCCCTTTCCATGCACTTCCTCTGTGTGGTAATCTTTGCCCCTGTGAAAAACTTCTTTACCTCAGACAATGAGAGATGTTCCCTCTTGCAGAACCTGTACACCTCAAAAAGAGGTTATCTCATTGCTTGCACAGTTCACTCTACACATGCATCAAAGAATGCAATTCCCTATTGAAGCAGCCGTGGTTCATAATGTGTGGTTTCCACAAAGGGACAACTTGACCTAAGGATGCAATTTTACCCCCATCCCACAACTGGTCAGCACTATTTGTACTTCCTCTCCCCCATACCAAATATTTTTAGCACTTGTAATACAAACTTTGATGTGCAACTAATTGCAGTTTAAAGTGTCTGTGGGTTTCAAGTATATGACTGCAAGGTATTGGTCAGATTTCTACATAATTGGAATTTACAGAGTCTGACAGCAAAAGGAGAAGCCTAATTTTCACTAAGCTAGCCCCAGTGACTGTCTGGGCCTCCAGCAGCTATCACAGCTCTAATAATAGAGTGTAGCATCACCACCCTTCACTAAAGTGCTGCTCTGTAAACACCACATGCAATATTTATTCATTTCTTGATACTTCAGCCTCCTTGTTACCACTTCATAGTCTATTAATAAATGTATCAGTTCTGATTTGTTTTCTCCCAGCTTGGTGTTTGCAGATGACCCCAGGCTGCATAAGAACGTGTGCTAATTTGAGCAAGCCTCTCTGTGGCTTGCTTCCATTACAGAAGAGTTTATTAACTCTTGGATTTTCACTGACTGCAGAAGTTATGTGGGTCAGTAAGAGAGAAGGATTTCATTAAGAGGTAAAAAAAGCAACTTTTCTTTGCCTTCTCTGTCCATCTGTTGTGCTGTGGCTGAAGACACGGTGGAGAATGTGGGACCTTTTCGTTATTCCAGTCACACTGGGTATGGAGGTAACCCTAGCTGAGACTAAAGCAATACAGATAAAAGTCCAGTTCTTGGAAGTAATGACTGGCCTAGGGACTGGGTAGCTCTGAAGGCTTTCACGGCACTTTTCATTAAATCATTCAAACCCTATGAATTCTAAAAAACACTCTTAAAAAGTAGATATTAAAGAAAGGTGAAACTTAAAAATCCAGACTTCATCCAAACTTTAAAATAATTGATATTTTTTTTTTGTACATGTAAAGCATACTCCTGAGAAAATAAATGCACAAACTGATGCTCATTTAACCCATACTAAGTCTTTTTAGTGGCCATGGCACAACCTATTCGAAATTTTAAACAACAAGATCTGAATTCAAGAACTTGATTTATCTCCATGGAACCAAACATCATAAATTCTCAGAATAAATATTAAGAGGCAGGTATAAAACAAGTACAACATGGCATTTCTTCATAACTGAGCTGTAAAACGTTCTTGTCTAGGAAACTTTAGATGGCAAAAATTCAGTGGGTCCAAATCAAAAGGCCAAATTGATGGAAGAAATATTTTTCTAGAGATAATATGTATATATGTGCAGCAAGTCTAATTCAGATAGTCTCTGTGCCACAAACAGCTGGAAGCAGTCAGCATTTTAGGGTTCATCCTCAGCTCTTTTACCTGGTGGTATTTGCATAGTTTACACATGTTATTTCCAATAAAATGGTTAGAATAAAAGTTTTTACTGGGGATCAAATACATTTTCTGCATGTGCTTCTACTCAACTTTCACTTCCAGTATAAGATCCACTGACATATACAGTCCTTTTAATTTTCAATATATTTTCAGAGCCCAGCTGAAAAATCAACAGCTGTGCTATTTTAAATACAATTTATGATACAATTTAAGGACAATTTAATCCAACAGAGCAGAATCCTGTGGTAAAATAACTTATGTCTCATGTCTCATGCTATCATTAGCATTCTTTCTCTAAAATATATTTGGGCTGACTAATAAAACACTATATAAACGTTTGTAGACGACAGGGACATTTCTTTAACACTCTAGTAAATGTTTCCTGCTTTCAGATTAAACCAATTGCTAAAATATTACTGTGTACTTTGGAAGTGCAGACTCAGAACTGTAGCTAGGAAAGGTCTCTGCACACCTCATTCCTACAATTCATTCAGCCTTGACCAGTCCTTCACCTGTTTTATCTGCAGCCTGCACGTCAGAATGAGTTTTTGCCAAACACCTTGGAGTAGGGAAGCACACTTTCCCAGGAGAAGCCAGGAAAGAAACTGCAGTCTAGCTCCTCCTGGGCTGCTACTTAACATGAGACATTTATCACCCTGAGCTGAAATTCTCCACTTGTCAGTGCAAACAGAGCCCAAAGATAACAGACAGCAGTAAATGTATGACATTTACTGTGCACTGGCTTTCTGAATACTCACAGATTTTTTGACGCAGGTCTGACTGTGACCATACCCACACGCTAACTCATGATCATTAATGCGAAACGAAGTTTGCCATTCGTTGCGGAGCAGGAATTTGGCTGGAGCTGTGCTGCAATGAATGTGCCAGAAAGCATCATAATCATTCTCTAGAAGTCTGGTGAAGATGTGGTTAAATACCACACTTTTTATAGCCCACTGTACTGCACACTTAATTCCAAGTAGGTTTTGAACTCCTATTGAAATATGCCTTTGGAACGCAAATAGCCTGTCCCACGTCTCAGGATAACACTAAATAGTCTGCCTTACCTAACTGCTCTAACTATATCCACCTGAAAGTTAGATCACTCCTTATCACAGTAATATGAGTAGCTGGAGGATGAGGATTTCCAACTGATAATCTGGGTACCTAACAATTTTCTCTCTGTTACCCAAAACACAGCTCCTGAACCAAGCTGCAGAATGGAAGCTCCAGGCCAAAATGTTAAAGGAGCAAGAGACTGTCCTACAGGCACAGGTGATGTAGGAGAGGTGATTGCATGGTGTGCCTTTGTTTGCCAGTTTTTAACCCATGAGGCACATCCCAGGTAAAGTATCCAAACTACTTTCTGTGTATTCCTTCTAGCCTCATTCTACATCCCGTAGAATATTGCAAAGGAAGCAGGTTATTTTCAAGCCAATTGTAAGGTAATGCCCATACTGCAAATCATACTCTGACATGTGGGTTGTTTAGTCTAAAGAAGAGAAGGCCCTTTTGCAAACTTTTGGGATTTAAATGAGGTTTTTAAAGATGGAAAGAGATTTTTTTGCCAGGGTATGTGATAGGACAAGGGTAATAATCTTAAAGTGAAAGAGGAGAGACTTCTTTCACATATGAGGAAGAAATGCTTTGCTGTGAGGATGGTTGATGGAGACATTGGAAAAGGTTGCCCAGAGAAGTTGTGGATGTCCCATCCCTGGTAGTGTTCAAGACTGGCTGGATGGGGTTTGAAGCAACCTGGTCAGTTGGAAAGTGCCCCTGCCTAAGGCAGGAGGATTGGACTGCATGATCTTTAAAGGTCCCTTCCAACCCTAATCATTCTACAGTGCTGATTTATGAGTGTTTACAGTGCTCAACACACAACAACGTGTGTGCCTTGATTATTCACCAGAACTACCCTTCAGGCAGGTTTCTAATACAGCAAAGCACTGAAGTACATACATATCAGGAAACAAGTTTACCGAACTGGAGCTGCTGGGGTGCAAAGGCAGCATTTTCATTAACTTTAACAGGAATTCTGTCTACTAAGGGCTTATAGAGAGGGGTCTCTAGGATTTCAGTGCTTAACTGTAATTTGAAACTTTCAATAAAATAAAATTACTCGCCAAAATTACACCAGGAGTCAAACTGGAGTGAAAGGCAGTAAAACCAAGAAATAGGTAGAATATACTACGCTTTGGGAGCAATGCAATAATCACCTTGAATAGTTGAGTGAGACCTTGAATCAGTGAGTGAGAACACTAGATGACATCAAAAAGAGAGAGCATCAGTAGATTTTTCTAGATTTAAGAAACAATTATGTAGATTCTTTGACCTGTCTGTGAGAAAGATTCCCCCCAAGCAGAACCTTGAGTGGGTGGTGTCAGTCTGTCAGCCCCTCTTGCAGCTGCCAATCTCCTCACCCACCAGGAAGAGCCCTCCTAGCCCTTGCTCTCAGTTAATCATACAGGCAAGTTGTCCCAGCTTTTTCCTTGCAGATGGTCTGACTGCTACCTGTTGAGCCATCAAGAAACGCCAGTGTTAAACTGATAACCTGGAAACATGCTAAGAGGGGTTTAGTTTTTCACGTGTTTTTTCAGAGGCTGAGATAAGCCAGTGGCACACCAAAGAACATCATATAAACTGCTGCAGACAATAGTTTGATAGGTTCTGCAATCAAACCTCAAAGGCCTCCAACTGAGTCTGTCCTGACTGCAAACCTGTTCCAAATTTTCTGAGAGTGGTTTTAATTAAAGTTTTATGTACAACCAGAAGAAAAAAAAAATTATGCAGGCAGACCTCCATAGCTAGTTTAATGAAGCTGGAGGTATTTATAAAAACTAGAACATTTGAAACAGAAAAGGTGTTCTTAGAAAACACCAGTCAAACAAGTCTGTAAAGGCATTGAGAATACATAAGCCTCTTGTAGACTTATGCAGATAAAAATTAGGTGATTCACTTCCTGAAATGAAACATGGAGTTAAGTGTGTGCTCAAGTGTGAGAGTTCTGTTGCTCACATATCAGCCTTTACTTGGAATTACTGGGAATAATAACATTATTAATATTATTTTTTTAAATTTTTATTATTTCCATTATGGTAGCACCAAAGCTACCATATGGTAGCTCCCTCATGGACCAGATGCTATCATGCAAGGTGTGCAAGTGCAGAACAGAAAGAGCATAAAGAGCTCCTTGATGCAAACAACACTAAGCAATAAATAGATAATATGCCCCATCCCTGGAAGTGTTTCAGGACAGGTTGGATGGGAGTCTGAGCAACCTGGTCTGGTAGAAGGTGTCCCTGCCCATGGCAGGGATGGTCTTTGGGGTCCTTTCTAACACAAGTCTTTCTATGATTTTATGATTAACAGAGGAACAGCTACATGTAAATTTATGAGAAGATGCTGGGTCAGTGAGATAGGGAGAAGCCATAATATAACCTTCACAGTGAGATATCACTCTGTTTCAGAGGAGGTGATGAACACCCACTTCTTCCTTGAGCTGGAAGGAACTGGGGGTATCATGTTCATGCCAGCCTGTCTCTGGATGGCACAGTGTGCCAGAGACAGCCAGATCCAGTGCTCCAAATGGTGAAAGGGATCTGCCACTAGCTGAGGAGGTACACTCAAACTGTGGTGGTGTTTCCCGGGATGCTGCATGCTCTCCCCAAGCAAGTTGCTTAGGAAGATTATTTTAGCTTCACACATTGAAACAAAATAAAAAGATAGAAGCCAGACAAGACCTTTAATTTTTGGTAGCCAGCACAGTCCAACCACAAAGCCATGGCAGCGAAGAACATAACAAGGCCAAAGGGGTGTCCTCATCATAGCACCCTCTCAGCACGGCAATGCTGAGGAGCCCCCACTTCCCAAGGCTGCCTCTGCCCTCCCTGCCCACAGAGTCCTGCTGGATGCAGCAAGGGGGTCCTTGTCTCCCTGACCTCAGAGAACAAGTGCATGCTCCTCATGAGTGACACCTCTCACAGCCTGTTCCTAGCCACTATGAAAACGCTCCTTTATTATTCAGTTTAAATTGCAGAAGCTATTCTTAGTGCTATGGTGCTGCTTAGGGCCCCAGCTGAGGTCAGAGCTTGCCCTGTTCGAACGTGAAATGGTTTTGACCTGATTAAACAACACGCAAAAAATTGGAAGGGAAAGCAGAGACAGAATTGAGGTCAGCTTTTTTAAAACAGAACTGGGCCAGGAGACTCAGTTCTCTGACTCCCGCCCCTGCCCCGTCACCTGGCTTTGAGATGCTCAGGTATTTCTTCTTAGAGCTGTGACATCTCTTCCACATATCAACCTTCCTCTGATACACTTGGTATCAGTGTCCCACCTAGGCTGTGGAACTTGGGCTGTGAAAACCAATCCCTCTGAGTTTTTGTTTGTGCCTAGGTCACAGCTTTGGCTATGGCTTTGTAAAAATACAGATGCGGAAGCTTCGTGTCAGCTAGCTAGGTTACACTTGGCTGGAACCCTGCATCTGTGGCTTTGCCTTTCTTTCATGCTTTGAAGATGTCCAGAAAGAACAATCTTGCCACATAATAGCAAGGGGCACCACAACTAGCTCAAACAAGCATGATACATAATATAATCGTACCTGATTTCAAAATCAGAATGAAACCCACCCCACTATTAGCAACATTTTCTAAATCTTCTTCTCCTCAGTAATTTCACAGTGGTATCAGGGGAAGGGGTGAGTTGGCTGGCACCACACTAAAGAAAAGCTCATAGATAATCCTTTATCCAGCTCCCTGCTGGTGTGGAGAGAGAGGGCAACCAGCTTGCACCCACACACTGGAATATTGCAGGCTGCCCTTGACCCTCCCAGTGCTCTGCACCCAGCCTGCCTCAGCCACCACATGTGACACAATCACTTTTCCTAAGAGCTGCCAGGCTGGATGACCTAAACACTGCTGGGGATGTTCTGGCATCAGAAGGAACAGAACAAGCTGGAGATGGTCTTCTTTTCCTAACAGAAAAAACCCAGCAAACAAACAAACAAACAAAACCCCACCAAACAACAACAAAAACTAAACCATCCAGAAAAAGTTGAAAACAAGAGAATCTTACAGAAAATCTAACCTCAGATCTTTAGAACATTTGTTCCCCCAAAACTATTTGATGATTTTAGATACAAAAAAATGGTAATAGTGACAAAGTAGAGCCACAAATAAGCTTTCACATGGCTGCCAGGTATAAACTGATAGGAAAATTTGGAGCCCTGGTAGTCTGAAATGCTGGCATATTGCAACAGAACTTTCTTCCACTCCGCTTCACAGAATGAAGTGAAACTGGCAGAAGAGACTGGCTGGGGATGGCTTGCTCCGTCTTTGCTGGCCTTGCCTACAGCTGCAGTCCCAAACAGAGTTGACAAGGTGCCTTCTTAGCTTGCTCAAGCTGTGGCGCAGGGATGTATCTTGAAGGACTTCAGTGCAGAGTCACAGCAGTGTGAAAGTGAAGGGTGGGCTTTGTTTACATGCCAGGTAACATAGAAAGGGAGCAGTGACACTCCTCTTTGACAGGGGAGTCCAGTGAAGCACATCAAGCACTGCCTGTGCAGCTCCTGGCCACAGCCTAAGCCACCAGGTGGAAAGATGGAAGAGGGGAAACTTCTGACTGCAGCGTGGTGTGGGGATGCCTCTCCCCCAGCTCACGCAGACACCAAAAGCATCACAGCCAGGGGAGCACACAGGTCCCAGCCTGGCTGGAGGAGTACTCTGAGTAATCCACAAGGCAGGTGAACAGCCAGGCAGCCAGGCAGTATTGACTTCCTCTGTCAGGGCTGAAACTCCCAGGTTAAAGCTGGGGTTTGGTGACATCTGCGTGGTGAAGCAAGGCTTAGAGCTCAGGCACAGCTCTGTTGTGCTGAGTCTCACAATAGAGTTAATCTCTGTTAATCTTGAGTTAATCACACTGAATGGTCCTGCACATTATCAGTGGTTGGACCAGCTCAGGTTAGTCCATGCCCATGGAGATGGGCCAGAAATCAAACCAAGAGAAATGTTTTCACAACTCTTGATATCTATAGAATCACTTTTCTTCTGGACACCCTGCATAGGGATATCACAGCTGCAACATTCAGGAGACCAGGGCATCCATAGCTCCCAAGTCTTTTTAAAATCACTTGCCTGGCTCTTTCTATTCTTACCCAGTTTATCTTTCTGCAGTGGAGGAATCAAAATAGTTTGCAATCATGAAAAGATGCATAGAGTTTCTATTCCCTGGCATTTGTGCTTCATGGTCTCCAAACAGAAGCTAATTTCCATGTCCAAACACAATACTTACTTTATTATCTTCTACCAAAGTAGAAGTTCACCATTCTAGATGTCCTGAAATTACTGAGGTGTTTTTTTTTCTCTCTGTTAATACAGATCACTCTCTACTCTGAAAGGTTTGAAGAATTTCAGAAAACATTGGCCAAAAGCAATGAAGTGTTTGCCACATTCAAACAGGAAATGGAAAAAGTGAGTAGGAGCTCATGCCTAAACTCTGTAATTGATACTTTCCTTTTAGATTTTGATATTTCTCACTCTAATAATTCTACCTGAGATGGAACCACCTCTGCACATTTTGAAGAATAATTACATCAACATTCAAATAAGATTTAGGACACACTCAGCCATGACCAACAGCAGGTTAGATTTCAGCTCTGCAAGCTGAACAGAAAGGAGAATAGAAAGTTCTCAATTTCAGCTAAAACTGAAAATGCCTGGAAGAGTAAATATTTCACCTAAAATTTAACGTGGTGGTTGGGTACAGATCCCTAAGACATACAAGAGGGGGAGTCTGGAGCCACATTTATCAGACTATGTTCTCAGGAGTGCCCAGAACTTTCTGGGTGACTGACACTTGTACAGAGAGTTTGACATAGGCTACACATCTTTCCACTAGAGTGTGTAGGCACAGCTGAAGCCCACCAACCCCTTTGCACCATGTGAAAAGAGTCCAAGAGACTCTTTCCTTGCAGCTGGGGTTCTTATTTCCTGTAATGAATGGGAGTTAAAAAACAACCACATCTACATATTGTACCTGCTTTCATAATGAACAATGCTCTGCTCTGCCACCAAGGCTCAAAATCATCATGCCCTGATCCAGGCAGCATCTAATAACTCTTCACAGAGAGTTCTGCAGAAAACCAACAGGAAAAATGGTGCTATTTAGCTAGTGGTGTGTTCTGGAGGTAGTATAGAGGGGTGACTAGTCCAGGGGGAACTTCCCTGGCCTTGAGGGCTCAGAAGAGCCCATCTTTAAGTTCCCAACAGTCTAACACTGCAACATGGTAAAGAGACAAACAGATTCCACCATTTCTTTGCCTTTTGTTTTTGTGGTAGTTTGTATGCAGGAAGCTGGCTACAATCAATTGGTCCTACTTTTGGGACTACAGACTAGAGGCTGAAAGTGATATAGCAGCTACTCCAAATGAAATCTATTCCTTAACAGAAATTATTACTTAGCACAGACATTACAGCTGCTGGTAGCAGAGTTATGAGTAGGGCCAAAGACTTGAATAAAGGGGCTGCCCTAATTTCATCTTCGGCATGGAATTTATGTTGTGATTCAGCATTTCTTCCTGATTCTATAGATGACAAAGAAAATGAAGAAGTTGGAAAAGGATACTGCTACATGGAAATCCAGGTTTGAGAACTGTAACAGAGCATTACTGGATATGATTGAAGAGGTGAGCAGTCTTTCCCATCTCAAGATGCATCCTTTTTCCCATGTAAAGCTTTAACTAGGAGATGAGATAACCTGAAAATCACAGAAGTCAGTGAAAAATTTCTTCTTGAATCTAAGGGTTTTTCTTTCAAGCTACCTTGATAATTGGATGTCTTTTGAGAAAAAGACATCTTTTAGGTAGGGCTTTTAGGTTGTGCCGGCATCCACTACATCCATGAGAAACTGAATTATGTAACTCTGAATTTTAAGTGCTCTAAAAATGGGTGATTCCTAATGCTCTCCTATAGAAGCAAATTGGCATTAGTTCACTTCATGCTACTTTCCACATAAGAGCATCCACCCAGGGAATTAATGGGTTCTAGCTAATGAACTTTAAAATCATGCCTTTCATTAACTTCCTGTGTAGTCAGGCTCTAAGAGTCAAAAGCAAGTACTGTGTCTCACCATACTTTTAAATGTGCTGTCCCAGGGGCATTGCAAGGGAAGTTCATAAGCACATTGGAACTCATTCAAAGAAGATAAGAGGCTGCCTGAAGTTCCACCCCAAACATATGCTGAACTTGGACCAGATCTTTCTGGTTAGCTTTGCAGCTCTGTGCTATTGCTATTTCTATTTTTATGGATTTCTGCCTCTCTTGTTTCCTCACTGGGTGTAGAAAATGTTCCAATTCAGGATGCTCTCAAAGAACCCAGAAGCAAGATAAACAAAAATACAAAGCAACTTGTTTTCCTCCAAATTCACACCCACACCAACTAAAAGTCCAAGCAGGCTTTTGGTTGCCTTTCCATATAGACTTCCACTATGCTTTTCCATCTCTCCAGATCACCAGCAGGTATTCCTGCAAATATATTTGAGTGAAATTGATCTGAATATGTATCCAGACTGCTAATACACTGTAGTTAGAGGGATGAATTTCCTCTTGAAGCTTTGGTCCAAAAGCCCATCGTTATTGAAGAGCAGTTAGTGAAAGCCAGCCACCCACCAGCATCCTCTGAGGGCTGCTTAGATCTCAAATAATTTCCTAATTGTCAGTTCCACTCATGATTTGCATGCACCCAAACTGAGCCTGTACCTTTGCCTGATGTCTTTGACTACAGAAAGCCATGAGGTCCAAGGAATATGAGTGCTTCATGCTGAAAATCCAGAGACTAGAGAACCTTTGCCGTGCTCTGCAGGAAGAGAGGAATGAATTATACAAAAAAATAAAGCAAGCACAGTTCCCAGAAGAGGTGAATGGAAATGGCATTGAAGAAGAAGAAGAAGAAGAAGATGATACTGAAACAACCCCTTCCTCCTCTGAGCAAGCGAGCACTGAGCTGTATGAGAGTGACAAGAGTATGCTGAAGCAGCTGGCTGAAGCTTTCAGGGTGTCCCACAAGGCAGAGGAGTCCCTCCCAAGCAGCAGCAGCAATCCAGAGACCTGTGACACTCAAACACGTAATGATGTCCTGGTGCCACAACCCCCCGCTCCTCTCATTCCACATTCAGAGGCTGGGAATCACTGTGAGCAGCCCAGCACGAGCACACCAGCACCCACTGAGAGTATGGCAGCGCCAACTGAAAACGTGTCAAAGCCCACCAAAAGCATGCCCTCACTTGCAGACAGGGTGCCAACACCCACAGAAAGTGTGCCAATGCCTCCCGAGAGTGTGCTTGTACCCACTGGGAATATGCCAATACCTACTGAAAGCGTGCCAGCAACCCCCGAAAATGCGCCAACATCCACACAAAACACACCCATTCCCTTTGGGAATACGCCAGTACCCATTCAGTGTCCACCAAAAGCTGCAGAATGTGCAGATGACCCAGCAGAGAGATCTGTCCACGGTCAGTCTGCAGAGCAAACAGGGGACACAGACATGGAAGCAGTGGATTGAAGACACCGCATGTCCAGGCTTGTCTTCTGCAGAGTTCTGCTTTGTCCTCTAAATGGATACCCCTTTTTCTTTTTTTAAGAAACAAGAATTGGTTCCTAAAACACATTCAAGTATTTGTATGCAAATGTAAAGCACTTCTCTTTGCTACCACTATCCAGTAATAATGGGTCTGCAAATTTTGAGTCCTTCATCTGCTTGAAGTATAATATTTTCTTAATGACATTAAAATACAATGAAATCACAGGATCTTTTTTTTCCCAGGCATGATGAGTCATCTCATTCAGGAAAATAATCTTAGTGTTGCACTTCCATGTTTCAAAAACCATTGCAGTTCTCATGCATATATTTAAAGAGTCATAATTAATTCTATCTATTTATTTTGGCATTTCATAAAAGATGATCTACTTGGACACACAGTGATTTTAATAAATGAGGTGAAAGGAATCTGTAATTACAAAATAAAATAGTGAAACCATAAGTGTGGTCAGCCATATCCAAGGAGCGGTGCAACAACCAGAGGTGAATTTTTGTGCAAGGAAATGACCACTCAGCACTGTAGCCTAAACACCCACAAGCTTCCAGCCTTACCTTGCACTGGTCTTTTCTGCTCAGTGTTCTAGAATAGGTTTTGTTTTCAACAAAACTACATGGAAAAGGAAAAGATCTTTTCTAGATTCACATAGAATAACCGAAAACAACAGCAATTCCCAAATTGGTGGCAATTCTCAAGGTAGGGGTCACAACTCTCTTTCTACATCCAACAGAAAACTGCTACATTGTCGTATTATTTGAATCACAAGGCCGACAGTGGGGATCATGCCTGTTTCCAGCTCACAAATGAGGTTAGAAGTTCAGAAGTTAGTTGCAGATCCCAGTTTCTAGGCAAGGAGCAGAGTGGAAGGTACCAGGACATATTCCTGAAGAAGAAGAATCCTGAGATCATGCCTCTGGATGGTGCTGTCCCTCCCAGTCAGAGCCACGTGAACCACAGCTCCCTCCTGGCACTGCTGCATGTGCTAATGCTCCCAGGAGAAGGATAAGGACAGTCGCCTGTCACCCCATTCTGGAAGCAGAGCACAAGTCAATAAGCCAGAAGCAAAGAGGAACCAGGAAAGCAGGGATCTCCCTCACAGACACCTCCAGGGGCTGGCTACATTCTCATCCCCTTTCTTGTCTAACCGGCTCTTCCCATCTGCCTGCCAGCAGCTATTGCTTAATAATGTAGCCACCTTGTCAGAAACTGGTTTATTCTGGTGCCAAGAACAGAGATGAAGAAGGAAGGAGGCAAGAGAGGGTACCCACCCAGGCAGCTCTACAATCTCAAGCAAGGAGAGTAAGCAGGCTTTTTTAAAGAAGGTTAAAACAATCCTGTGGGCACATTTCTTGTTTCTCATCTCCTTCCTCTGAATTCCACCCAGGCCTTTCAGAGTCTGAGCTGAATAGCTTAAGAATTTGAAAAGGGCAATTAAACAAGATGTTTAGAGGTTAGAAAGGGAAATCTTACAATCATAGAAATTCATGTTTTTAGACAAATCCCAAGAAGACCCTGAAGACAAAGCTACTCATTCAAGCCAAAGTTGAAATATAGGTGAACCAAGAGGAAAGATGTCATCCTTGACACTGTGGGAAACAGTGGCCACAGAGTCCTTCCAGCACGCCACCCTCCAAAAATGGGATTTGAATCTTTGCTTACAGCCAACATGGTCCATACCCTTAAATATGTCTGTGAACTTAGTCCAGCCTTTTCCAGAGCTAACCCTTGGAGTATACAGAGCACAAATTGCAAAAGTGTGTTTGGATATCGCCTGTAGCTATTATGACTACCGTTTTCAAATGTGAATGCCTTACCTTAGATAACAAGACCTACAGGATTTATCTCATGGCTTTAATCATGTGAAAATATATAATTTGAGTCTTAGTTATTTTAAACTCCTTCTACAAGCAGTGGAGAAGAAAAGGCATCTCTCGAGGACAAGTTATCCCATGGTAAGACTGGCATCCAAGTCAGAAGGAATTACTTCCTCTCTGAAGATGATCTTTCTCTTTAGATTCTCAAGACAGCCTAAGACAACTAATTTAAATTTAGTATGTCTATTGTTAGGTATCTAAATTAGGCAACATAAGTCCCATCAAACATTCAGATTCAAAGCCCTAAGTGAATGGCCATCTCTGAAAACCAAGCCAGTTATATGCCTGTGAAAACATTAATCTGTAACAAATCTGTATCCTAAGATAAAAAGTTATACTCACCTGATACACTTTTTTTTTTTTAGTTTCCATTGACTTAAATGAATAGAAATATAGTTTCCATTACAAGTTTTGTTTGTTATTAGGGTGACTTTTAAAATTAACGCAGTTTATATAATTGTTAATGTTTTGGGGGTTTTAATTCTTGATCTTGATTCTGTTGCCATTTTAGTAACCACCTGCATGAAACCAACTTCTTTTTCTTTAAATACGTCTTTTTTCTTCAAATAGCCTTCAGTTATTGATGTTTTCTTATACATTCAAATATTCAATGCAATAATAATGGCCTTGCAACTTTAGGTTGGTTCCTTTTTGCATAATCATTATGGTCACATCTTTAATTATGTAATTGATGTCTCATACCTTCCAGCTTCAGCAAGCAGGGAGACAAAGATCCTGCAGATAAAAACTTCCTACATAGTTATGATTTATTCTTACAGCATCATTCCTCATGAATACACAGCCTTCTGGGAAAATTACTCCCACTCTATTCCACCTTCCTCATTTTTGCCCTTGAAATTCTAACATACTTGCAGCTCCTATTATTATAAGTTTCTCTCACATACCGTTGCTTCTCTTCTATAATACCATGTACCAACTGCGTTTTATCCCAGCAGTTTCCTCCTCATTTTCAGTATGTGTGCACACATACAACACTGAAAGCACAGGAGAGTGACCTCCACAGCTTTTAGTTTCAGGATTTGGCTTCATGTGTTTATAAGAGATGAGAATTCTAGGGAAAATTCTGGCTAATCCCAGGCTGCATAGAGCACTTAGAGTGAGGAGATGGTTTATGTGTAATCTCATGGCCTGTAGAGCTGTGGAAAGCTGGAGTACTCTCAGTAGAAGTGGAAAATCTGTAAAATTTACCAAGCACCTCTTCATCATCCACTGCATCAGACTGGAAGATTAAATCACCATGACCATCACAGATTTCTGTGTGCTAACCAACATTCTCTCATTCTTCTTCAACATTAATTCCTGGCCTCCCTTGCTCTTCTCTTCCACTGGTACCCAATATAAAACTGACTATGCATAGTATCCTTGTGAAAAGCCTTTGGGATGGAAGCCTGCACAACAGCTCTGCTGCACTTCCCTCAGGTGCCTCTACACTCAAGGCACAGAAACCCATATTTCTGTGGGTTTCAACACTCATTTAGAGGCAGTAAGTGGCAGTGAGGCCTGCCTTCCCAGTGTTCAGTGTTATCATCATTATTCTACTAATCTGGCAGTCTCATCAGTCCTGGTATGTTCTATGGCTGCCTCCCTCAGTCTTGCTTTTATTTCACATAGTTATTCCCTTACCATCAGGCACAGATTTGGGGGTGAAGAGAGGTGGTGATGGTAGCTATTTCTTACTTACTAAGAAGCAATAGCTTTTTTTAAATCAGCATCTCCTGAGATTCATTTGATTTATAGAATTTTTGTTTTTTCAGTTTAGGTGGTCCAGGTGCCCTATGGCTGACACTGGAAAGCTTCAGCCTGCACACTGCCAGCTAGTTCAGGCTCTGAAAAACAAAGGTGCAAACTGAACACACCTCCAGTGTCACAGCCAATCCTAGACAGAAAAGAACCTTAAGTCTCAAGGGGTGAGCGCTGCTAGTCATCATGCTATCTCTTCCCATGTGTTTCCCACCAGTTTCCAGAGAAATAAAATGCCATCTCTGTAAGAAACACGAGTTGCAGCTTGTCCCCCCCGTGCCCCCATTCAAGGCATCACTCCCACTCAGATGCTGCACCCGCTGCCCTCACCAGCGTGCTGCCGCATGGCTGCATTTGAATTGGGTCACTCAAACAATTCAGGTTAAAAATACACCACCACAATCACCAAGAAGAGCTAATTTTAACTCAGATCATTGCAGTGATCCCATTGGGTTTTTGTTCTGACAGTATCTAGGGAAACATGACCTCAATTCTGGTCACTATAACTGCTAATTGAACTCCACCCATCCTTTGCTCATAAAGGAATCCACACATTTGGACGTTAACTCTGGAGCATAATGCTGTTCTCAGAGTTAATGGTAGCCTTTCCATTGACTATTTTAGCAGACATCTTCTGGACCAAATACAGAATTTGAAAAGTTGTATTTTAAATCTCAGTCTGACCCCCAACACAAGACACAATATCCAACACACACTGATAATGACCAGTTCCAGCCTTTGGAACTGTGTGTTACATCTTCTGCACACAAAGAAAGTTCTCACACTTCCATACAGACACCCTGGGTTCTCATACAGGAGAACAGGTCAAGTGCCAGCAGCAGAGTGATCACTCAAACTTCAAGGTCCCAGCCACTGTGGTAGAGGCTAATCGGCAAAACGACTCAGCAATATACATGTACTGAGTTTCTCTTTTCTCCTTTTCTCTTTTCTTTTTTCTTTTCTCTTTTCTCTTCTCTTTTCTTCTCTTTTTCCTTTTCTTATTACAAAAGGTTATTAAATCAGTTTATAGACCACAGCATCCCAGAACACAAGACTCTGCTTCTGATACACTGGAGGCTGAATGTCATATCAAAAAAATGAGGCATTTTTTTCACGGAAAGGAGAAAACCAGTGAAGTCCATGTCATTTTTCCTAGAAGCAGCCTCTGTTTGCGGGCTGGTAACGCAGTGTTACCTCCTGAAATCCAGGGACACATTTGAATGACATCAACTGGAGACAGTTTTGATTTTAAGTTTGTGCTTCTAGACCATCGCTAGACTGCCAGACCATTGCACAAACCCACACCTTTAACAGGTGCTATTCTGCACAGCTAGAGATTCTGTTCAGAAAAGTCTTGATGACAGAAATAGCAGCTTGATGCAGGGTTGGAAAGAGATGGACCTGCCACCATGAGAGATGCCTTAGTAGCAGATCTCTGCACCTGCTTTTGGTCAACCCATTTATCTCACCTGTCATTTTCTGCATCATCAAATACACCCATAACACTTTAGATGAAAATAACTGCAGTTTACAAGCATGGTTCACAACAGCATGGTACATTCAGCTGGCTCCTCAGAAAGGTATCACGGTTTAGCCCCAGCAGGCAATTAAATACCATGTAACCACTCATTCATTATCCCATCCCCACAGTGGGACAGAGAGGAAAATCAGAAAAGGTAAAACCCATGGACTGAGATAAGAACAGTTTAACAACTGAAATAGGTTAAAATACAACAACAACAACAATAATAATAACAATGAAACAGGAGATAAAGAGTGAGAGAGGAATAAAACCCAAGACGAGTCATGCACAATAATTCAGTTGCTCACCATACACTGCCTGATGCCCAGCCTGTCCCTGAGCAGCAATCAGCAGCTTCTGGCCAACTCCCCACAATTCATATACCGCCCATTTCACTCTGTGGTGTGAAATAACCCTTTGGACAGTTCATGTCAGTTGTCCTGGCTATGTTCCCTCCTGGCTTCTTATGCACCTGCTCACTGACAGAGCTTGGAAAACTGTGAATTCCTTGACTTAGAACTACAGAGCAAAAACTAAAGCATCAGTGTATTATCAACATTATTTTCATACTGAATCCAAAACACAGCACTGTACCAGCTAATGGGAAGAAAATTAACTCTATTCCAGGCAAAGCTAGGACAAAAGTAGATTGAACTTCTCCTTCTGTAAAAGATCACAGTGACCTTGTGCATGCAGAACAGCAGCTGACAACCCACCCAGGACTTCCACATCCTTAGTTTATTTTGTTTGCTTTAATCTATGTCTTTAGATATACAATATCCATGTCTCTACACATAACAATAAAGATTATTAATGAAACACAGCTTAAGCCACAGTTACCGGTGGATTGACATATACCATACTGACATCCTAAATATGTATTAATGTAACATATTGAATGATGCAGTGTTTTGTTACAGACCTGCAGAGCTGTACTAAGACATCTTAGTGCTGTAAGCTTTGCAACACCACAGCTGCAGGGACACTGCTGCTCTACTTGGTGCCCTTCTACTCCAGACAGGACCTGGGTTTCTTGCTGCACCCTGGAGAATCCCACAGGTACCACGGGATGGCAGGAGGAGACAGAATGCAGACACCAAGTGGTGGTGCACCTGGAACTCCTGCAGATTTTGCATTATGATCTCACAGGGTCTTGGGACCCTGTGTCTCACACAAATGAATGGTCTTTCTGCCTCATATTGCTGCTTGTAAAATGTGGGCAGTGAATGTGGTTGTGAATTATTTTGAGTGCAAGTAATATTTACTGCTCAGTAAGGCTAATTGCTTTCATCTAATTTAAGATGCCATTAAAAATTATAATCATGTAATATCTTATATTGGTAGGGAACTTTAGAGATCACCTCCCCTTCCTAAGGGAAGCAGAACCAATTTCGAAGCTACATCAGGTTGCTCAGGTCCTGTCAGTTTTGAGTATTTCCAAGGATAGAGACTGCATGTCTCTGGATACTTGTTCCCATGTTTGATTTTTCTTCTCAGTGTGAATATTTTTCCTTCTATCTAATCTTCATGCAGCCCATGCCCTTGGCCTCTCTCCTTGCCATTATGTGTCACTGTTTTATGTATAGCCTTCCATCATTAGTTTAAGATTCCCTCTGAGCCTTCTCCAGGCTGGACAAAACCAGCCCTTGAGATGACATGGGATGTTCTCATTTCATAGCAAGAGAACCCACGTACATGTTTAACTGCAGCCGTGCATTCCCTGCCTGTTCACACTGCTGCTATCCAAGTAAAGCAGCCATCACTCCCCATTCATCCACCAGTCTTCCCAATACCTCACCATGAACTCCATCACAGTGGAAACCCTGATCTATTTTTCCAGCATGGCAGCTCACATCAACATTTTCTAACCCAACCTGGTGAAAATGCCTCAGGCAGCTTTAGATTGTTATGAAAATGCTTGAGTAAACCAAATAATTTTGAATTTGTTTTGCTCAGACGATGACTTTGTAGGCAGCTGTCACAGATGAGCAAAGAAAAAACTGTTGACCAACAGGTGGGTTCATCCAGGTCCATTGGGAATGCAAAATCCTCATCCCTCTGTGGCTGCAGCTCCCCCAGGATGTGCGGCACAGCAACAACTACTTGAGCACTAACTCCCACAGGCTCAGGTTCCTGTGCTTGATAGTTTTTCTCCTGAGGCTTTGTCAAAACTTTCTGAGTCCTCAGCAGAGCAGTAATTGTTAACAATAACATTTACACAGGTGTATGAACTTTCCACATTTACTGTTCCTGCTTGCCAAGCAAAATGCTACAAGGATTAAGAAGAAGAAAAATGCAGCAGCACAAGAACTTGGTTAAAGCACACCCATGTGTGCTATGTTCAAACAGAGAATGCAAAACAAGCAAAAGTCTCTTCTAATCCTTAAAGGTTAAGAAGCTTAAGTCTGTCTTGTGAAGACATTTTGCCTTGTTGCACCAGCCTATTACTGAGAAGCCACTCTAGACGAGAGTAGAATAGCATAGAATAGAACAGTTCAGTTGGAAGGGACCTACAATGATCATCAAGTCTAACTGCTTGACCACTTCAGGGATGACCAAAAATTGAAGCACTTTGTTAATGCCACTGTCCAAATGCCTCTTAGACACTGACAGTCCACTGCCATCAAGCACCCTCTAGGAAGCCTGTTGCAGTGTTTGACAACCCTCTTGCTAAAAAAATGCTTTCTAATGCCCAGTCTGAACCTCCTCTGTTGCAGCTTTGAACCATCCCCTTGCACCCTATCACTGGATTCCAGTGAGATCAGCACCTCCCTCTCCACGTCCTCTCCTCAGGCAGCTACAGAGAGCAACAAGGTCTCTTGAAATTTCAGTCTCGTCTCAAGTCTCTTGAAAATTCAGTCTCTTTTTCTCCAAACTAGATAAGCCCGAAGTCTTCCTCCACTCCTCACAGGACATGCCATTCACCAGCTTTGTTGCCCTCTTCTGGATGCACTCAAGGACCTTCACATCCTCCTTAAATCATGGACCCCAGAACTGCTCACAGTGTTCAAGATGAGGCTGGTGATGCTGTGTCTGATGCACCCCAGGATACAGTTTACCCTCCTGGCTGTATGGGCATAGACTGCTGACCCACACTGAGCTGCTGCCCACCAACACCCCCAGATCCCTCTCGGCTCCAGACTCTCCTCCCCCAGTTTATACTTGTACGTGATGTTACTCTGTCCCAGGTGCAGAATCCGGCATTTGGACTTGTTGAATTTCATCCCATGAATCATTGCTCAGTACTCCAATCTATCTAGATCCCTCTGCAAGGCCTCTCCTCCCTCTAGAGTCATCAGCACCTCCCAGTTGAGTACTACCAGCAAACCTGTCAATGGGGCATTCAACTGCTGCATCCAGATCATTTTAAGTACATTAGACAGAAACATACCGTACAGGGCATCTCCCAGAGGTTCTCTAATCACCAAAGTCTGAACAATATATGTGTGATAACCCTTTTGAAATCTGTTGGAAAGGTATTTTTATTTTGAAAACTGCTAAAACAATTTAGCTAACAGTCATGGCTGATGAACTACATAACTGTGAGGACTTGTGAGGCATCAGCTTGGTCCCAAAAGACAAGGGCAAGGTTAAGTCAATATGATGAAGCTCTCACGTGATCTGTGCCCTAGCACCACTGACTCCAGAACTCAAAAAAGCCTGTCTTAAATACCTTCCCCAGTGTCGCTGCAGTGCGCACCTGCAGCAGTCAGAGGGAGCAACAGTACTGCAGAGGAAAGTCAGACTTATTTTGGGGTCCTCAATGCCACACTACAGGCTTCCAAAAGTGCAATACTGACATTTTTGGGTCCTGTACATTTTCAAATTGACACGGCCAAACCAGTGTAAGTTCCCATATGCACGTTTATCATGCTTTGGCATCCATCAAAATAAATCAGAAGAAAACGAGAGTTCAGTTACACAGTATTTTTTCTGAAGATTATACACAACTAGTTTAAAACTTGGCTTACTCATTCTGGCTTACCTCACAAAACTACGTTTCCACTACTCAGCAGCTGAGCACAGAGGGAAGAGAGGATTCAGCAGTAATCTGAACTAGAAAGTCCAGCTGCTTTACGTGTAGGTGTGTGTTTGTGCAGAGATGGCAGCTGAGTGGTCATGGCACAACAGGGCAGCTTTGCTCTTAACTCAGGAGCAGAGCAGGGCTGGGCCCTCCAGTGTTCCTCTCCTGCCAGCACATTTTCATCAGAGGCCAGACATGAAGCACATCAAAATCTACACAAATAAAAGAACCCCAGTAAGGCCATGACAACACTGCAGAGGAGAGTGCCAGCGTGCAGACACCATCCTCAGCAAAAGTTGACTACAGCCCCCAGACTATCCTCCCACAGAGTCCTTGCATTGGTCTGTGACCACTGCTATGTGACCTTAATGACGAGAGAGACCAGAGGAAGCCCTTTGTATTTGACAATGGTTTCTCACCAGCTAAACTTGATATTGCAAATAAACTAAATGAGTCATAAACAGCTTGAGTGAAGCTCTCTGTCTTCACCAAAGTGCTAATTCCACCTCTCCCCAGTCTGCTGAGTCAGAACGTTTCTCCCTCCAGCCCTGCTCTGCTGTACACAATCCAGAGGAACCACAATGTTAATTCTCCCATCACCTCTTTCCTGCCTTCAGCCAACTGCCCTCACCTTACCACATGAGTCAGATTTCTGATTCTTTACTTCCTGTGAAAGGGATTTAGCAGATAAACCCTCATTAATATTATAATTCTTATTAAGAATTCCTTGCTAATGAGAGATCTGCCAAACACATGACTAGACTAATTTGTACAGCGCTTGTTCTCAGCAGTATGCGTATTCTGAAGTTCTGATGTCCATCAATTATCCAAAGCACAAGTACAAACCTGGCATAAACAGGAACAGTACCATTTCCACAGAATTCAGGAGACAGAGGACAACTACATTGCCAAAATCCTGTCTTGGCTTCCTAGATCTGCTGCAAACTACCAATTTCTTACTTTTTCCAGCCACGAACAGGCAGCTGCTGAAACTTACTTCTATTAGGACCTTCCCACAGAGCAGAAAGATAGGTGGGCAATCCTGCTCCACCTGCTGCGGAGCTGGGCCGCCCCCTCTCCGTGAGCACTAAGCAGTCACACACACCACAGTGTGTGTAGTGACAGCGTGCTCCCTCCAGTCTTCCAGTGCACGACTAATGAAGCAAGGACCCTCTCCAGACGCCTGCATGGTGCAGGCTCATGATGCTTTTGGTTCCCTGCGTAACAGGTCTCACATCATTGACACACAGCAACAGGGGGGGCTAAGTGCTGCTGCTTTTTGCTTTGCTTTTCCATCACAGCCTTTTAGATAATAGTTCTCAGACGAAGGTCACAAGCATATCAGAGATGACAGAGGCAGAACGCAGAAGCTAAACAATTCAGCTCAGTAATATCCATGCTGGCCCTCTCCAAGGCTTCCAGCTCCCCACGCTGCATCTTGTACCTGCGAGCACTAAGGTGCACAGAGCCAGGCCAGTGGGTCTGCAAGGAGCCAGGTCCATGACCCTCCCAGCTGTGAGCATCCCTTCAACTCCAGCATGGGCAGGACAGCAGCGGTAAAGAAGTAGAACAGGGGCTCTTCCAGCCAGACATAGAGGAAGTTAAATTCAATGAGGCACAAGCATAAAACCCACAATTTTTAAGTGAGGAACTGCTTACAAAATCAACAGGAAGAGTTGCCGTAAAACTTCTGACTGGAAATGGTCCTTACTGTGCACTTTTTACTCCAACCAACCTGGCTGCTGCACTGCCTGAAGCAGTGGATTACACTTTATGAGTTCTCATAAAGTATATGTTCTCCCAACCATTCGGTTTCCATGTTCCACCCAGGCGCACGCTAAGGTCTGCAGCCTGATCCCCTTTTGCCATCAACCTGGCAGCCAGTCTAGCCATGACTGCACCAAAAGGAGAGGCTGTCCAATAGCAAGGAAAGGCCTCCACGCAGTTCAATGTATTCTTTGGCAGAAAAGAGATTTAAAAGCAGGCTAAATTCAATTATTTGTATACCTGGAATATCCTTGTTACAGGGCTTGTAACCACAGTAATCACGTAAACAAAGCTTTAAAGATAATATTCCCTTGTTATTAAAATACTGATTCTAGATTCTGAGTCAGTTTCTCAATCTTCCTTGTTTCTGATCTCAGAGGTGCTGTCTGCCTCCAGGTCTTATAAAATACATGGAAAAGGAAGACCTCAGCTCAGAGACACCAAGTATCCCCAGCTAGTACTTGTGTCTTGTACCAATAGAACGGGGCTCCCTAAGTATACAGATAAAAAAGAATCAGGTTGTCATGTGGGGATGGGGAGGATTGCAAACACTATACAAGTAATCAGCTAGCAGGGATGTTTCTCAGAACAAGTGTCAGGCAATTAAAACTGAGCCTACATTAAACACATTGCAAACACAAAGTATTACCTCAGTTGGAGCCAGACTCATTTAAAAGCTCAGGCATTAAAAAAGAAAAGAAAATTAGGGGGAAAGGCTGAAGTATTTGGCAATTGGCAATATACATTAAATTCCCTTGATATTATGGCTGGATTATCTTCTATCTCCACAGACTCCATTCCACAGTTATGACTCTTGTATTACTAAGAGTCATGCAGGCATCACACAAAGGCAGCATTGATTTGTTATTCTGTAACTCTATCTGGATAACCAGGGAGAATTTATTTTGAAAAGATTCAGCAGGAGCCTTTTACTTTTTTCAGCTGCCTATTAAATGAGTAAGTAGCTAGAAAAATGGGACACAGAAACCGTAAGATGGATGTGATCTGCACACGTGTTTTTCTCACAAGAAAATAAGTACAGTGCATGTTTAACAGAAGGGAGTAGCTTCAGGGTTACATTATATAATGGAGTTGAATGCAAACTCTTGAATATACAGCACCTCAGGGAGGTACATTAGGAAAGGTACAAAAAGGAAAGTATTTTCTTCATGCAAGGAAGGAGAAAATTTCTTCTTGAAACATGACTTGAGAGTCCCTCATGGATGCCACCACAGTTGGTTTGGCTCTGCAAACTAGCACACACGACTTTCAGATCAGGCGGTCTGTGGATTAAGGGGCTGTACCAGCTGCTTTAGCTTCTCTCCACATCCCATTGATGTTGGTTGGACATTACTGAATGAAAAGCAAACGTGCAGGAAGCTCAGTGACTAACAGATGTATTTAAGGCCAAAAAATATTCATGTATCAAGTCAATGACAAAATACTGCAGCAGCAGCTGTTGAAAGCAGGTTTTGTTTTATATGGCCAGGTTCAGAATGAACAGAAATTGTTTCACAGAATACTGTCAGAATAGAAATCAAATACAAATGCATTTGCGTGAAACCTGGGCATGTATTTTTAGGTGCACACACCCACATACATATGCATCCTGAATAGTTCATTCCCCTCCTCTGACACAATCAGGGATGCCTTCAAGAGGAAAATGAGCCTAGGCATGCTCCTAACCCAATCTGCCTGTGCCATCCCTATTTTAACTACATACTGTATCATGTATCATACTATGCAATGGCTTGAAAAGCTTTTTATTTCCCTTTCTCCTTCCTCTACATTCTCACAATGCTACTCAGTTTCTTTTAGCAACACAGTAACACAGCAGATCAAACTTGAAATTCTGCAGTTTAGTGCTCAGTACCAGAGACTGCAGTAATTTTGCTAGGGGAACAGTCTCCCCAAAATAATAGTTCTCATTTACTTTTCCCACATTGGCTTAAGGCTTAAACCATGACCTAAGATCCTTTCAGCAAAATATCAATATGGAATCACTGCAGTCACTTGCAATTAGCTGACGGCAGCTTATTTACATTCCCATCCCATGAACAGATACTCGTATTTTAAGCAGTAGTTATCCAGAAGGCTTTTCACAATTAACATACAGGTTGTCAGTTTCAAGGTTATTCAAGCCAGCCGCAGTATCTGCTTCCAAAATTAAACCTGCACAGCTACAGTGGGCTCGTTAGAGAGTGTTTCCCAATCTCCAAATCCCACCTCATGCCTCCTGAACTGTGGCATTCCTTCCCTCCCAGCAGTATTTGCTTTACCATTTGTAGGTCCAGATGGCCTTGATCACCTGCATCTTTCTTGATCTTCTCTGTGGTTAAATATAAAGGCTGAAAAATCATGCTATAAGCATATGGAGCAAGGTTTGCTAAAAAGGATGATTTCATGATTAGTTAGACCGCAGAAAAACCTTAGACAGGAAGCAAAGATCTGCAGCCAGGTTTCAGAGATGAAACATTCTGTCAAAATGTGTGAAACCCTTTTTGCCCTAGGTGTTACCCTGTTGTGTTCTCCCCTCCAGAAGCTCTTCTGATATTTCACAGGCATCAGAGGGTCCATTTCCATTAACAGACTCCACCAGAAGTGAAGAATTCAGCACCACGTCCTCCATTCAGCCCCACAGGCAGCAGCTGGCACAGCAGACCGGCATTCCCGAAACTGCTCCTGCAGGACTGACAGCACTACAGAAGGAGCATTTCTGACGTCAACAAAGTAAACAGGACTTCAGTTTGGCAAGGCAACACATCACACACACCCCACCATCACCCCTGTAGCACAACAGTCTTCAAAACAACAACAACAAATTTTCATTTTAACTGACACCAAAAACCTGGTTTTACTGTGCCCTTCAAACTTTGCAAGTTTGAAAGGCACAGTAAAACCAGGAGTAATTCTATGAAGGCAACTGGAGTAATTCTATGAAGAGCAGGTATAAGAAACTACTCCAGAGAAAAGGGAAAGAAGAACCCACACCATTAGCTGTCTGGTATTTATTACTTTTTAATACAGAGAACTCACAACAAAATATTCTCTAACAACACATGTAAGTGATATCATAACCAATTATTAATTTCATCAACATTCATTTGCTATGTACATATTCTTCCATCTGCAAAAGTGCAATCCAAGAATGTCTCAACGAGAAACCTTTATGGACAAGTGTATTTTTGAGGGGTTTTCTCACCAGTGGCCTTACAACATGTTTGTCCTTGGTTACTTGGTACAGCAAAATGAGGAATATATGGGAGGGGGGAAAAAAAAAGGAAGAAAGAAAAATATTGGGCTAGATGCCTCCCTTGTAGGAATATTCCTTATTTTTCCAATTAAACTCATTATGAACACAATGCTCATTACTGGAGATGTTAATGTAAATAGACTATAGGATAGTCTATGGTCTGGCTATAAAACACTGTAGTTTTAATGACTCTGCAGCATTAGACAGAAAAGTAATTTCAGGCTGTTCATGTTGGTAGATGTCAAATTACACATCAGCATGTAAAAGATGTCCACTTTGTTAGTTATGGTTATCAAAAATTATTTGTAGACATCTTACTGATGGATGAAATCAGTTTTACACATCCAAAATATGAAGTCTACCTAAATGCAAGCCTATCCTATGGAAAGGAGAGTTAACTACTGGAAAGAAAAGCATTTGCACATGCAACTCCTATTACTATCACAAGGAGTATCGTGCACTTAAGAAGAGTAGAATGAACCTCCAAATCCAGAGGACTGCATTCTCATTTACAAAACATATTTCAGGCAAATTTAATCTGACCATGGGCCAGCTTAAAAAGAACACACAGCATCAGAAAAATGAAGGATAATGAAGAATAAACTAAGCAAAGCAAGCAGCTCCCTAGCTTGAGAGGTAACTTCCCTTACGATGCATTTGTAAGCTCATGACTACTTCCAGTGCTTGTCAAGACAGAAAGCAGAGCAACTGTGGTCTAGTTTAACCTCCAAAGCAGCCATTAGGTCCCAAAGAATTTGCATTTGCACTTCTACTTCTGCAAAGCCCAGGAAACTCTCATGGCCAAAGGTGAGGTCTGACTGCTTGACAGGAATCTGCATGTTACAGAAAATCGTGCATTTTGCAGTAACCCAAGAGCAGCTTTCAGTACCAACAAGAAGCAGGGAAAGCCTCTACAAATTAGGGATAATTTACTTTGGAGTGAAAAGTTCAGAAGAATCTTTCTGTAGCTCAGCAGGTTTCCACTGAGGATCATTTTTACAGTGCTATGTGTGCTGCTAGCCTCCAGTTAAGATGTGTTTTACAAGAAAATAGGCATGTCCTCAAGCAGTAGGTAAGACTCAGCAGAATTAAAAGGAAAAGCTGGTAAAGAACTAAACTGTTTTCTTAGATATATTTGTATGTAACTCCTTATCATTGTTAAGACTTTAAATGTGCTTTTCCCTTCCCATTTTCTCAGTCTGCTCCATTCCTGGTTTTGACTTGGATGTATTATACAATCTCTCATACACTTGTTTTTAAAGCTGACCATACTCCCTTTATTCCACGTCTACTCATTTTTGATTGTCACACATACAGGTCTAGAGAGGCATCCAAGAACTTAAAGGGCAGAATTATAAATTAAGCTACTCTAAGGGAAGCAAGCAAACAAGTATCTAGGACAACTCCAGATCCCACTTCTCCCCTACCATGTGCACTGTACAGTGCCACCTCCTCTCACCATTGCACAAAAAAGTGGGCACACAATGCCACGTATCCTGTGTGGAAACTGACACCCCAGACTCATGACATGCAACTCGCACTCAAGACCAAACCTACAGCAAGAGATGTATGCTTTAATTGCTCTCTTTAATTGTTTAATTACAGGAGCTTTGTCTTTGCTGAATGATTTCAGGCTGCTGAGACAGCCTCTGTTTTCTGTCTGGTCTGGATCTCATGGTACTGCCAGGCAACACAACCCTTGTTAGCCGCCCTAACCCCAGCAGGTTGCTCAACACACCTTCAAAGCTGAAGGGCTCATCCTTCTGGAGGAGTTAATCCAAATTACAGTTTGACTGCTCTTCACAAGGGAAGTTTATACTGCAGAGCTAATTAGATTTTATCTGCTAGAAACCTTCCTCATGCCCAGGTATGCCCAGGCCAGGTCCTGCTCCGATGGACAATGGGTGCAGTGTTAGTCCCACTGCAGCTGGGCTTAGAGTAACTTTGTGGTAGCCAGGAAAGGACAGTGTTAGAAGTCTCTCAAAGTCTTCCCCATAATTCTCACAGAAGAAGAAACAGGTTTTCCCAAAACTGTTGCAAACGGGACAACTGCACAAAACCCCAAGAACGTGCTCCGGACCCAAAACCAAGCCCAGGAACTCGCACAGTAGGAGAGGAGCACCAGTGGTGAAGGCTACCACAGCCTGCTAACACGGCTGTTCAGACCAGTGCTGGACCACGAGTTGGGTGGCACCCAAGGACACTGTCCCTTGAACTGTGCCAACATAAGTGCTCTGTGCAGCTCAGTGCAGCCTGCTTGAAGGGTAGCTAATGCAAAAAGGAGTTGATTCTGCAGTGAAGACAGCCAGGAAATAAAACTCTGAACTCGGCATTTTTACACACAAAGAAACATGGATATTCAGCTTGAGTTTTATGTGCATGATAATTTCTTAATTCAGCAGAAAGTGTAATTCTCAGACCAACATAGGAAAAAACACTATTTTGGCTTCTGACTTTGTTTTCTTTCCCAGGGTGGCAGACTATCAGGGTCATTTTCAAGACCACGATTTCAACAGATACACTCTAAAAAGATTCTAATTTGGAAAAACAAAAGACTTCAGAAGAAACAAAAAATAAGCCCACCATATAAACAAAAACAAAATCCACACTTCTCCAGTGGACAAACACTTCATAAATACACTACCAAGAAAAGCAAAAAAACAAACGTCCCTTAAATCTCAACTGATTTGAGAAACCAAGCAAAAGATTAATGACCTATTTAAAAAAATTTATTTAAGGAAGGGAGAAATGGGAATCAAGAAACAACAACTGCAGAGTCTACAGGGCCAAGCTCTCTGATACAAATTCACTGCTCAATGCAGTCTATTACATACAGCACAGAGGCATGTAGAAAGTAAATACGCTAAGTTCGCTTTCTTAAAACATCTCCTTGTTTTTAGATCCTAGACTGAACACAATTTTGAAAGACAAAGGTGCAGCAATTAATTGTTTTAAAAACTGATGACACTGTTTGGAATCAGTACCTCTCAGCTCGTACAGGTCTGAGGGCCCAGATCCCACTTCATGGTTCTCCTTCCACACCAGCCACACAAGCCTGCAGCAGGCAGCAAAGCCTCAGTCCAGCAGGCACATACAATCACATCCCCGCTCAGCTCAGCCAGTTCCTTCCCTAAAACGCTGTGAAGAAACACCTTTAAATAAAGCATTTTAAGATCTCCAGCTTGATTTGGTACGAGCAGATGACCCAGCTGGGCACATGACAGCCCTGTTGGAAGCAGCACTATTGCCTGCACTATAACTCAGTGAGGGCAATGCACATCAAGCACACATGGCAGGAAGACGCGATGCCAAAGAATTCACTCAAGATTGCATTTTCTGGCACACATTTACATTCACTTGTCATGATACCTTAGCTTACCCCAGTCATGGGAAATCTGAAAGAAAGCCTACTGAGGGGACTGGCAACACAGGGCCAGCTCTTGCACCCCTGGGAACCAAGGCAAAAGGCTGAATGAACTCAACAGTAATAGAGTCATTTCTTTCCAAGGATTTCCCATTTCCACCAAGCTGGAGGAACAACCCTATGCAATTACTCATTTTCCAACCGGACATATTTCTCTGTCCTTTATGTCTCCCCACACCCTTCCTATAAACTGTATTACAACTATACAAAAAATAAACCCAAATCATTTTTAGCTGAACTTTACCCCATACATGGGATATATTGAAAGGCCATTAAATTGGCTTGCCTCCAACCTTCACAGAGATCTTGTCAGGAGGATTCTGGTTTTAACATGTATATATACATATTAATATGTACACTGACAAAGAAGCTGCTCTTTCAGTTAGAAAAGAAATTAAGATTTCATCACAGAATGAATCCTATAAAAAGATATGTAATAAAGTTGAAATACCCATAAAATAGCTATTACTAAAGCAAAGCTTTCGTCAATAAGCCTCCAAAACTTTAAATGAAGAAAATGGCTTCACGAAGTGGTAGTCTAGATTTCCACAGTGAGGACACTGCTGGACGTTGCTGTATTCAGAGAAATACTGCATGCCAATCCGCACATCTATCACTGGCTTCCCACAGTGCTTACAGTTCAGTCGAGCCTGTAGAAAACAAATAAACAAATAAAAAAAACTTTTTGAAATAACCACACTCCCCTCAGCTTCTCACCTCTGGAAAAGAAGGTCCCAGAGGCAGTCCCCTGTCCTCCCCAGCAGGCGAAAGGGTCAGTCAGGAAACTGGCAGTAATGGGATGTGCTGGTAAGGACATTTCTCACCCGGACTGGGAACTCACAGGCACACACCATGCCTTTCAGATTCAAGACCACCACCAAATTCTGGGGAGTGGGTCACCTCCCACTCTGATTGATGGAAGGTAGAGAATATCAAGGTTTATTTTGTGCTGCTTAATCTCTGAATCAATTCCTCAATCCCGAGCACAAGAAGTGGTGTCTCAATAAATCATTAACGAAGTGTTGAAGCAAAGAGGGAAATTTCATATTTGTGCCATGCAATTCAATCGTTTAGGCTGACGTTTGAACATCATCTGTCTATGAAATATATCAGCATTTTAATCTTTTGGCTTAACAAATGTATAAATTGATCTACTTTATCAGCACAACATGGCATTGTGCCACTGTGTCTATTTAAACATTTACAGTACATATCAGGTTATACAAACTGAACATCACTTCAACACACAAACAATTCTACAAAATCCAACTGAGAAAGAAGCAACATTAACTGGGTGGATATGAGAAATAATTCAAGGTCATAGGTGAGGACGGACAGAGCTATTAATATTCAGCTGTTACAAAAAAGTGAGACTTCAGAAGAAATCTAGCTAAGAAACACAGCCCATCTGATACAAAGAAAGCAACAGGCAGCATGAAAGCTCAGCAAGTCCTCTGGAATAATCAAGAGAAGCAGAAAGCATTTGAGACTGTAAAGAAGATGAAGAGTAAAGGTGGCAAATGAGCAGCAAGGGCCTGAGCTGCACCATAGTTTAACCTCATAGCCCAGTACACTAATGAAAGCTTCAGCTCTCCACTGAAAAGAACAAGTATTGTCTAGGCTGTCTTGATTTAAGGGATTTCCCTGGATGAGGAGAGGAGGAAATTATTAAAGTACTATCCCTGTTGAGACCAGACTCAAAAAGAAACAAATCAACAGCTTCACTGCTATCTGCTCTGCTTGAAAAGCAGAAATTTTAAGAAATACAATCTAGTAGGTTATGAATTTTTACAGAATTCTTAACCAAAGTGTTTTCTTCTTTACTAGTGTCCAGCACATCAGCTAAGAGTTAGTAATCTGACAACGGCTGCAGTTTGTTATTCTACATGCAAATTTGTGAAGTAGAATTAAATATTTTGAAGTAAGGCATGAAATTATTCAAAATAAATCCAGAAAGGCAATTTGGAATTATATTATATACCATATTTAAATATCATTCTTCTGTATGCACAGAATCACCTATAACAATCACGGTGAAACAATAATGCTTATTATCTGGCAATCACAGTCACTGCAGCTTAAGCTTTTATAGTCAGTTCTTATACCATGTACTGTCACACTGTCCATTAATCATGTAATTAAGGCTCTTGTATAAAGAGCTCTTAAATCTTTTCTTGTACATTCAACAGAAGCAATTCAGATTTAAAGCTGCTGACTTTTACGAAGGTAGCAAGTCAGTATCAGCGCTTTCTTTACCTTTAGAAGTTCCTATTTTTAAAGAAAGGTTACAGCCTCAAGAGACAATAAATTTGGAGGTAATATATCAGTCTGTAGTTATAATCACTACCCAATGTCACCCTAACTAGCAGCAGCAATACCATTTATCTCTTGAGCAACACGTTCTGGTAAATACATTAAATTTAAAATAAACTGTCATTTTGCATATTGACAAAATGTATTACAGACAGCTTTAAAGTATGCACATTACCATGAAGTGATCCCAGTTTGAATGGGTGCATCCCTGCAAGGCTCCTGTCCTGACCTACTACCACCACCTGTGTGCCCGAGCATCTGGAGCGGAGCACTCAGCCATTCCCAGACAGATGTTTTTCTCACAGCTATCTACCCCTACCTGCACAGCAGAAGTGCTCTGTCCATCATGTGGACAATTAATTCTCTGGAACGTAAACAATCCTGCTGTCTCAGGCACGTGTCTACTCTGGAGTAGCCCCAGGCCTTTGGATGTTCCTCTCTCAGGGCACAGACTAGGTGAGCATGTAATGAACACAAAGTTGATTCAGGCTGTGGTGGGTGAGTACCACCACCAGGGTCAGTCACAACGAAGATTAAGGAGAACTGAGCAATCTCCAAGCACAAAGACACTTTGGACTTTCCTGTTCCCTTGGCGCCTTTTTGCTACAATTATGATAAAACACAATTTATGAACGAAAAAACCCTGGAAACATGAAACATCTGCTCAAGATGTGGAACTATACCTGACACTAGTGATGCTAGTGATGAAGCATCAGATTTAATTACCAATGCATTTAAGGGGGGGCTTTATTTAAAAACGTAAGTGTATTAACCACTGACCCTTGCAATGACTTTAGTCTAGCTAAAGGCCATTGTGCCTCTTAAGACAAAGGGACAGACCTGTCAGCCCTCTTGTACTGCACTCACAGGTACAGGCTGGAAAAGAAGGATGGAAGGACAAAAGGGAGCCTTGACTTTATCTGATCAGTTGGAATTTCACCTTATGAGTCTTCCTTATGTATGGTACTAACCTGACAACAGGGAGATGCTGCCAGAATATCGTAGGTATACATAGTTCCCAGCTGATGCCAGCTTCCATCCCATCGGGACTTGCACTTAATGCAGATAATTTTGTGAACTCCTTCTAAGCAGTCTACACAGACAGCATAGAGGTGCATAAGCCTTCCTGTGGACAGAAAAGACACATCTTAAGGAGATGAAAAGATAAGATTAAAACAGACATTTTCTGCAATGTGGTATCTGACCTTTAGTGATACAAATCACATCTTTTTTTCTTCTTTATAAAGAGTGAATGACAAAGTAAAAAGTACTCCTCTACAGGAAATACACAGGGCTTGACTGAAGCTATGCAGAATGCAGGAATTAGTCATCACCCTGCCCACTCTCCCTTACATCATCTGCTGGTAGGCCTTAGCAAAATATTTTATAAAAGGAGTTGCTAAACCTCCAAGAGATGCCAGGTTAAGCTGTAAAATCAGCTGCTGTGTTTCCAATTGCCCTAACAGAATTATTCCAGAATATTGCCCTAACTTCATCTCCCCCTGACATAAGAAGTGGAGAAGTGCTGAAGCTTATTAGCAAACTTGGTAAAGATTCACTTAACAACTTGATGGTATCTTCCAGCAAAGAGGAAACCAATGACCTAATATTCTCCATAGAAAAAAGCAACAGTCAGAAGAGCAAATTTTTTTCATGTACTTTCTTCTGACTGCTCATTAACAACAAGTATATTTACATTATATATTGCACATACAAAGACTTTTAACATGCCATTCAGAACTATCAATATATTGAGCTCTATCATGACCTTAGGCTCTGTATGCACAATGACTTTCAAAACCTGAGTTACATTTATCCATAAAAAACAAGTGGCTCAGACTTGGAAATCAAATATTTTCACTACTTACATGTGATTAAACTAACCAATGCAAAATCTAAGACCGACTTTCACAAAAAAACAAAATTCCTACATAAATTATAAAGATCTGGCACCTAGATTATGCCTGACTTGTAGTGACTAAATTGATTTGCAACTTAATAGTTGGCTATTAGAAGTGGCCTGACACTGAGTACTAATCCTGTAAGATTTTGCACTGCTATGCAAGACAGAGCTAAGCAGTAGTGAAGTTACAGATCAGCAACAAACAGGACAGTGTTTAACATGTGTTCACCTTGGATTGCAATTTGTGCTCTTTAGCATCAAAGCACTGAACACATCACAAACTGTAATTCAACAGACACACATACTGTAACTCTTCTACAAGAATGTGAACAAAATATTAATAATTTATAACTAGTCTATATCAGACACTTCTGAAATTAATAGCCTGTGGTTTTACTTGTTTTGGTTTTTAAGCCAACTATTTTAGAAAAACAAGAAAAGATACTCTTCTTAAAATATACATACAAAAATACACTTGCTAGAGTGAGCTGGTAAAAATTGAGTTATTCTACACTGGTATGTTCAGCTCTAGAAAACACGATGAGATGAAACTAAAATATATATAATATACATGTAATATATATATAATTAACTCTGTTCCAAATAAAATAATAAACTCTGTTCCTAAAGTGAACACTTGAGATTGGTGATGTTCAAACAACTCCACACACAGCAGTTGTGTTGAGCAGGAAGATAAATAACTTTCCCCATCTGAAGTTCTGCACTGTTTCTGCACTTTAAAATACTACATTCCCCTACCACTTAATTTTCAGGATACTTTTCATATAGGAAATGAGGCACCTGGTATCTTAAACATGCCTGAGGTAAAATAAGTGATTTTCTATACGAAAAGAAAAGAACAGCCTGGAATAGCACCTTACAGCTTAATTTCATTTCAAAGAGTACTTCTGGTAATAAACCATTTTACCTAGGACAAGGAAGCAAAAATTTTAACAATTAATTATTCACAACAACTTGCCTGAACAAGTGTATCAGATATATCACCCAACAGTTACGAAACAATTGAGATTAAAAAAATATATTTCACAGTTTCATTCTTAGTGGCAAATGTTAACAGATGATGAGATTCACTATTACTAAACCAGCTTTTTGTACTGATAAATCACAAGCACATTGTGTGACTCCCCACCAAAGCAAATAAGCATAGTTGTCTCACATACTTATGTTCTGTTTATCCTGGACCTTTTCTGGCTTGTATATTTGCCTATCGCTTTTTCTCCATAAAGTACATTAGGCAAGACAGAATCAATAATGTTAGCATGAATACAGTTCAGTGACTTAGTGCATAGTGATTTAAGGAAAGAAAAAAAATAAAATACAAAGTTTCCTGAGCAAAGATAAGTTACATAACACATATTATGACCATGCATGGGATACAACGTATTTTACTGAAAGGTGAGAAACTTTAATGTTAAAACACCTCTGGTTAATCCCTTACCAACACACTTTTCAACATGTAATTCTATGCTTTTGACCACCAGACTAGGCATACTCTCTCTGATTCGTGCTAGCCATGCTGGCTGCCAGAAGCCCGCACGACAGGCACATCTAGTCATGCACCACTCTGATCACTTAAGTTTGGGCCACAGCTTTCAGGAAGAGCTAAAGCTCATGCTGGTCCACGTTCGTTTCTCTAGGATGGAAAAACAAACACGTGCCATGGCCTCAACTCATCTGAGAGCTAGGACATAATCAAGGCATAGCTCAAGCACGTTCAAGTTTGGAAGTAAGTCTAAAACCTTCACTACCACACTGCTGCTTTAACACACCACATTAAAAACTTACTACATCCAACCTCTCCAGGCCTGTGTTAACACAGGCCAGACTACAGCCTTTTCCATATTTAAGAAATAATACTTCGCTATAAAACAAAACTGATACTCTCTAGTCTGAAAGCAGATGAGAGGTACCTCCCCCTCATCAATGGTACAAATACAACTTTCACCCAGGCTGCAGCACAGCATGCTTAAACTGAAAAGGCTGTTTAAAAGGTTGATGTGCATCTTGGAGTAAAGTTCCCAAGAGATAAATGAGCATGCATATGCTGCAGAACAGATTGGCTGGAAAACCTTCCCATGGTCTACTTAGAAATCGGATCAGAAGTTGTTTAGTTGTAAGCCCAAACACAAGGCATGGATCTTTCTATACAGCATCTTTTTGTAATTCCTTTTAAGTGTTTCAATCAGATCCAGGTGAGTATTTTGGACATTACTTCAAGCATTACAGAACTGCTTAAAAATGCAGAATCGGGATGAAAATCTCTAATGGCAGGGGCAGGGCACAGAAGGCAGTTCCATCATTTAATGAAACCTAGCACGACTGACAGACAACCTGTACCTTGAAGGTGACAGGGAACATCATATTCAATCTCATCATGTCTTGATGGGCTAAGGAACAGGGTCCCATCCACCAGCGGAAACTGTTCAAACACTGGCAGCGCCCTGTGGCACAGAGCACAGTTTACAACGTTCCTGTGGCTGGCACTGAGAGCAGCAAGGATGAACTTCCGAAGGTCCTCCCCTTGGCCCACCTGGGCATCGTCTTCCATCCGCACATGGAAAGTATTCAATTTATGCCTGGGGATGTGAGTGAGCAGCTCAGATAGATCGAGCCTTCTCAGAAACTGCACAGGGGTATCGAAGTGTCCTGATCTGTGTGCTTGCAAGCCAGCTGCCCCGTAATCAAAATGTGCATTCCTGAACATGCTCCCACCAGCCATGTTCTTCTTATGGGGCTCCAGGTGAATGGCATTCTTCAAAAACTCTCCCAAGTACCGCGAGGAACGAGGGCCACTGAAATGCGTGGGGGCGAGGATGGAGTAGCCGGTGGGTGGGGACTGGCCAGGGGAGACACAAGGTGAGCGAACGGCGTAGCTGCCACCCATGACACCCTTCTCCTGGGAGTTCTGCCTATCCATAGAGTGCCTTCGCTGGAGGTCATTACTCAAGCCTTTCTGCGGCTTGTTGGCCGGCCTGCCTTTTTTGGCCTCCTCTGCTGACTCTGTCATGGACCTTCCCGTACTCTTCTCCAACACCGATTTCTTCTTCTTGTCATCCTGCATTCGCTTCACCTGGTACCAGTCCGTGTCCTTCTTTAAATGACCCTGCCCACACCGACAGGAGCAAAACCGAAAAGCCAGGTCGTATCCCTTCTTGGTCCACATGTTTTGGCGACACTGCTTTTCGTTCCAACTCCTGGCTCTGCCAATGCAATTGAACTGGACAAGGATGCTGCTTTCCCACTCGTAGAAGCACTGAAGGTGCATCCAGGTGCTGTAGGGACAATGCTCGTTGTTGCATATAACCTTCTGGTAGTCATCCTTCTCCAGGTCCACCGGCCTTCCAAAGCTACAGATCAGTGGAGTAGCACAAGGGGCTTCTGTAGAAGACAAAACAGATACATTAATAACTTAATGGCCCATTTATCGCAGTACTTTCTTTAAACACTGTGACAAACACACACAAGCTCTTACTAACAACCTGTATTTCTAAAGCACTAGCTCTGGGTCAGTGCAAAAAGCAGTACTTACCAAAAAGAGATAACCATGTGAAAGGAGATAAGGAAATGCAAGAATAAAGAAACAAAATGACATTACAGTCTGTTTAATATTCAAAACCAAAGCACCTCAGAAGCATTAGCCCTCCTCAAGCATTTGAGGATACTGCTGCAAGGCCTTAAGAAGCAAGGAGAAAGCGTTGTGAATGTTTCTGGAGGGCTGCTTTGAAGCCTGAGAGGCTACATGGGGAGAACACACAGAGATGTCTGTTTGAAAAACAAGTAAGTAATACAAGTAAGTAAGTGAGCCCAGCTTTGCAATCACGGGGAGAGGGCAGGAGTTGATCTTTTCTTTGGGATTGAGCAAGAGACAACAGCTCCCTAGCTGGAGGAAGAAGGAGGAAGCAGAGACCTTTGAAAAGCAACACAAAGAGCTTACATTCCTAGTAGAGAAAGGAGGGCCTTCACTACATTACTCAGGCAAACACAGACTATATCCCCACCACTGATCTTCTGGATAGCTAAATTTCATAAACCAAACAGTTCTGCAGCACAGACAGGTGAAAAAATCCAAATGCAACATGGTGTTTTATCAGCAAAGTAACAGCTTTGCTATATCCTTGAGCAAAGAACAGCTTACTTCAATTACCTCACAGCAACAATATCAGCTTCTACACAAAAAAAAAGCTCTACAATAGAATGTTCTGCATTTATGAACCAATGACATTTTCCAGTTCCTCACCAAAGTACCACAGACTATGTGTGACTCCCATTGTTGGCTGCTCTGTTGCAGCTGGGAGGCTCAAAAGGGATTGGAAATTTTTTACCGGAGTTTTTGTAAGAACCTTTTAGATGATGAAGTGGGTTGACCCCCACCAGAGGTGCTTACTCGAGTATTACAAATATTTCTTCTCTGTATTTCTGTCTTTCTAATTCTTCCACTTCATCAGAAAGTACTGCTCCAACAGGGCTGTCAGGCCTTTTAACCTCTGTATGGCTGCTTTCAAATATCAGCAGGCTTCTTCAGGGTCTTCCATGGTCAAGTGCTGCCTCACCCTATATAAAACACAGCAATCAGCTTCCTGAAGTTCCCTTGAAGTCTCAGCCAGAGCCCTAGGGCTTATGGCTGAGGTGCACAGAGGCTTGAGGAGAAAGACTGCCCATCACTGAAGTTTTTTTCATTTAGGACTTTAAATTTCTATCTGATGAACAGGTAAAAAAACCACCACTCTGTTGCACTGTTTCTAATCCCATTCTTACCACTGATAAAAATAACACAAATAACACAACATAATTTGCAGTACAATGAGAGGTTTTATGCTGCTAGATGTTCTTCAACTCTGACTCTCAGTAAGAGACTCTATCCATCATCACCTGTCCTACAGCAGTAATACACAATTCAGAAGCGCTACAACAACAGATCTTTGCTGTGCTAGTGGTCCCTTTCCCAGCAAGTTTTTTGAAAAGGCTATGAAAAAACAAAATGTTCAAGGCTACCTTCAGTAAGTTCAAGATTACTGTAGTTCTTAAAACTTATTTACACCGAAGAAAGAGGCGCAAATAGCACAGATAAACTTTTCTGAGCCATTCCCTGGAAGACGCCACATCCTTCATTTAATGTCTCTGTTTCTAATGCCAGAAGTGGCACACTTCCAAGAAGAATTCTTCTGCAATACCTCTCCTTCAGGGAATGGCCTATAAATTGCAAGTAAAACGCATTTCCAAAAGCTTTCCTTTAAAGAAGAAAAAGCCTATTTCATTTCAAAATATGGACTTTTCAGTCATTAAAAACAAATTACCAAATTGGAGAGAACAAAGACAAGAGGCTTTCCCTAGAGACTCTTTGGAAGTTCCTTCTATACACGTGACAAATACTTTGTTATTGCTTGTCTCACGTCTCTGAAAAGCCCACTAAGAACATGCAAGTTTGGAGATGTCTTTGAGAAGCAACAATTTTATTGGCTACCAGTGACTAATTTTTCTCCACTCCTTTACTGTGTGTTATGAAGTATAATGTTGCTATTATTTACTATAATGTTGCTGGCCAAGAGCAGAAGTGAGTGATAACTCACCTGCTCTGAAACAAAATCTGTCAGTTTACCAGTTCAGAGTTTTTCCACCCATTCTCCAGACTTCAATTCAAGTCACACGACCACACCAAGCATCTCTGCAAAGCTTTCCTTCGTTGTCAGTCTTTTTTTCATCACATTTAAGGTCTGAAACTACAGTTCATAATTACAGCATCCTTAAGCAACTGACCTCAGAGAAGCCAGTTAAACTGAATCCATGAAAGGCATATCATCAGAAGTCATATGTGAGGCAAGGTACTGGAGGCACCAATATGAACAATTCTCACTTATGCATTTCCTTTATTCATCTATTTTGGTACATATTCCTTTCCACCATTGCAAGAAGGCAGCAAAAAAAAGAACATGCCAAAAATCCACTTATGCTCTCACTGTGTTTCAGAGAGTAAATGTTCTAACAGTTGCAGGTATAATTATAGCTGACAGCTGAGAACGTACTACACAGACAAGTCTAGAGTTGAATACAGACACTATACTTGTTCATCCATACCGACATAGTTAACTGCCAAAAAAAAAAAGTGTTTCCTTGATTAGCCTTTGAACACGTTTTTGAGTTTGTATGCAAAAACATATGATCTCTAGCCCCCTGAGAAGTTTACAGACTCTTCAGTACGTGGGCAAAAAATGAAATTAATTAAATAAGTGACTGAAGTACAAAAACCATCACCACAGCTCATGTATTTCACAGAATATGTCTGCAATTACTTAATTATGATCATGTATGGGGTGTCTAGATGCTAAAATAAAGGTGACTTTCAACAGACTTTTTTTCCCCTTTTCCTAGTCAGTCAGTGGAAGTACTGTGGAATGAGATCTTCTTCAGTTTCTCCTTAAGAACTTACAGATGCCAGATTACCTGAGGAACCTCCCACACAGCATTAACTATGGGCAAGAAAAGGCAAAGCTGCAAGTTCTGGACAGTGATGTCTTCTTCAACACTTAAGTTAACTAGATGATTACAAAGTTTTCACACATTCCCTCATCTGATCTGCCAGCTACACAGTGTGAACTGGCTGGTCACATAATTGCCACAGCAAAAGCAGGTCTTGCTGGAAGACAGCAACAGAATTAACAAAAGCCTCCCATCATGCAAAAGACTCTAATGAACAGTTGAAACTAGAGAAAAATCTCTAGTGCTCAGGTGGCACTGAGACTGCTTTGGAATACAGCATTGCTAAGAGGAGAAGCTGGTCACTTCCCATCTCTTCTGGGGACTCATATGACATTTCACTACTGTCACTGTAGCTGCATAGGAAATACTCCAGAAAACTAACAGGTCTCTCTGCCATGTTGCCTTACTCCACAGCACAGGTTATGCCATGCCAGTCAAAGCACCTGCTTTCACTGATACAAATTTGCTTTTATCAAGTCTGCCGGTTTGGAAATGCCAAGGAAAGGCCTTGATTAAACTGCTGCAGTATTTCCACAACAGAAACTGAGAAGTCCAGCATGGCTCATTTAAGTCGTCTCAGTAGAAAGTTTTACTGATTTCTGTAGTTTTCCTGTATTTAAGAAAACAGAAAATTCCACTACCTGAAAAGCATACAAAAGCCTCAAGCCAACATTTGGTTTTGCCACACACTTCAAATTATCTGTACAAAACAGACTGTGCAGGACCGAAAATCCCTTGCAGACTTCTCTGTACCCGTGTCTCCTGCCAAACATAACCATGCCACATGTTCCTGCATAAAGAATAAATGAGAAACAGAAACCAGAAATTTTTGTGCAATTTCCCTAGTTCATGGCAACAGATATGCCTTAGAAGCAAGAGACAGCATTCAGATCAGTATGGGAGCCACATTTTAGGTAATGCGAAGAGCTCTTCCCATCAATTCACACCCTTGAAAGTGGTCTGGATTATTTAATCACCATTTTATAAATGAGACAGAGCACTTTTTTCAGTATTACAAAACTTCAAAAATTCTTGTTATCAAGCCCTTGTACTTCCCATAATTAGAAATAAATTTTGAGATATTCTTCAAAAAGTTAATGTTAGAATCGTTGTCCTAATGTTTTATGGTGATGGTGTTAACGATTACTGTCAAGAGAGATTATGATGGGAAGTAAGGAGAAATTACATGGCCAAACTGCCCATCCACACCTATAGCCCCAAGCTGGTTTGTCACCTAAATAAAATTTGCTACCAAGCAGCTAACAGCTCAACAAGTTTCTGGTTTCCAAAGCTATGAAACTGAACTTCAAGGAAAATGAAAGATTACATGGTATCAGTGCAACATCCATTCTCCCAGCAGCCCCTTCCAAAAGAATGCCTAAATAATGATAAAAGCATTTCTATTAAACTCTCAGTTTCAAGATGGGTTTCGCAGCCTAAGAGAACAAAACAAGACAGCGTGCAGTTTTGTGTAGCAGAACAGCTTCAATGTAGGCTGTCAAGTTGCAACTACAAGTGCATGCTGCTTCTTTCAAGACATTATGTTTCCACATAGGAAAATAAATGTTTTCTCATACTCCTCAGTAGTGATTTGGAACAGTGATTTTGAAAATAGCTGGAAGGAGCAGTAGATAAATGTCTTCTAAAACAGAAATAACATACAATATTCCAAACACATGTACATTTGTGCAAAGATAACTCACTGTTTAAACAAGGTTGTGTTTTATATTTGACAGAGCCACCATAAAATTAACTTTTCTTTCAAAAATGAGAATATGACAGAAGACTGCAAGGAAGCTGGATTGGTTTGTTTGGCTTTTTCTCATTTTTTCTCTTCAGGTTTATAAACATACATAAAGCCAGGAATAGGAATAGAAACAGAACATCTGAGAAACACCTCTTTCAACAAAAAAAAAAATCCTCACACATGAACTGGTTCTACCTTTAAATAAAAAAGAAAGGCAATATATGAAGACCATCCTTCCTACATTATGACCCAAATGAAAGAACAACAGCTGCCTGAGGAACTTCCGTCTGGTGAAGTATATTAAGGAGAACGTTGTTTACTTCTTTTTACACACCCATCATAAAAACCAAAGATGCACCCAGCAAGCCAAATGCAATGATTCCATGGCTTCAGTTTCGTGACTGCTCTCATTTGTTCTAAGTCCTCAATGCAGATGCCTAAAGCAAAATTCACTCTTCCCCTGCTACACTCCCACATTATCCATTGTGTTAAGCACCAGAGTTTTTCAGTCAGTGGACAGAAACAGATAATTATTTCCCGTACTCTGTCGGCATAGGTTTCAGCTCACTGCACAGATTTGCCATCTCTGGTAAAACTCAAGGGAGGTGTTAAACATGTGAGGCCGGGGGCAGAGAGAGGGAAGTGCGGCGGCGGCTGGGCGAGACGGGCCTACTGTCATCTTGAAACAACTGTCAGGCAACAGGAGGTTGTTATGGATCTGGAAAAAGAAATCATCCCCCAAAAAAGGGAAAGGGCTTGGCACCAGATTGGTTGCAAGACACTTACTATGGCTTGCCCCTGGTCAACTGTTACTCTAGCATCTCTTCATCTATGCCAAGGACACACTACTTGCCAGCACATTACCCTTCTAGGGCAGAAGGGGTCCTGTGGGACACATACCTTGCAAACCAAGCACTTCAACCTCTACCCTGCCTTCCCATGAACACTGCTCTCTTCACAACCTTACACAGCTAGGAATTGTTCACTCTTGCCAGCCTAAACCAGAGCTGAGTCATTCCTGGGGAAGGCCACTCCCTATCAACCATCTGCACAAATCTTCTGAATTTCCTCTGCCATCAGCATAGCTTTATTTTAATTGAAGTCATACAACATTACTGCACTAATACTGTAGTGCAGCTGCAGAAAATAAACCACCACCACAACAAAACAGATAGAAAAAGAAAACTTGAATTAAGTGTCTGATGTATTTGCTTTGTTGAACTTTGTAATACAATCTAATATTCCAAAGATTACCAAGATATGACAAAACAGTACTGCCATACTCATAACAGGTTAAAGAGTACAAATACATGGCAATAAAGAAATGATCAGCCACTTTCCTAAGAGCCTATGTGCAGCAGGAGAAGGCAATGAGAAAAAAACATTTCACGAGTTGATCCAAAAGGCAGGCTTGGATCTTCAGTGCAGCAACAACAACAAATAAAAGCTGACAAACAGTAAGAGGAGTCTTTCAAATCAGCTCAGCTCAGGGTTTACACTGGTAATACTCACTGATGATGACTGATACCTCTTCAAAACTTCTTAAGCAATCTTCGCCAAATGATCAAGACGAAAGCTTCCAGGAGGATTCTCCAGGAGGAAGGGAAAAAAACAAGACAGCAGTACCTGGTAAGCCACTCAACACAGGCTTTCTTCTGTGCCATTAAGACTCCCTCACACTCTTGGAAAGAGAAGCCAAGGCCAGCAGTCCTTTCTCAATAAGCAACAGACAGAGCCACTGCCATTGCAAAGAGGAATTGTCTGGAGTCAGTCTGGCTGATAGCTTTGCATCTACTATGCACCTACATATTGACATTGTCAATCGGTGTCAATCCAGAGCTCAATCCTGCCCCCAAGGACCACGCAGCCGCAGGCAACACCTACTCTCAGAAGGGATTTAAGGACAACAAAGCCATAAGCAGCCCAGTTCCTTCATGCTTTACCCCATGTGCAAGATGTCACTAATTCTACTGAGTGGTAACATGAAGTGATCATCTTTCCCTAGAAAAGATTTCAGGTAATTTGGAGCCACTAAATCCTGGTTCAGCTGAGAATTTAGGTATTGGGACTCCCAGAGGGCTCAGTAGCTGCCAGAAGCACCTCCATGCACTTCACTTATGCTGATCTCACACTTGACCTCCAAGGCAATCTCTTGACAATAAAAAAATAAATTCAAAAAAAACACACTTAGCAACTTCAGCAGCAGGAAAATACCATGGAAATCATGAAGGCTTAACTCATACCTGCCACATTAACACCTTCTAACTAACAGCACAGTCTGAGCTAATGCCTGTTTTTGAAATCAGCAACTAGCATGTGATACAGTTATCTGCAGCTCTCATTCAACCACCCACTCCCCGCTCAACCATCACCTCACCAAAGTAAGGCAGAAAATCAAGATTGAAACTGTACAAACTAAGGAAGCTAGGCGCTTACATGTGCGCAATAATTCTGCAGCTTGTTTACACAGCCATCTGTGCTCCAAGCTGAACCTACTGCCTACACTGCTGAAACCCAACATGAAAATTCATATGGTCTTGTAGAAATCACCATAATCTGTACAATTATCATCTAGCCAACTTAGCCAGTTTCTTTCCATTTAATATGTGTTGTCCAAATACAGAAAACAATCACAAACAAAAGCTTTGGCTTTTGCTTGGGATGCATAGACCCTCTCAGTATAGGAGAAATCTTGCCCTGGCCTGTGTTGTAACATCTGAATCCAACTGGAAATATCCCCACAGAACAGACCAGAGCCTCTACCTGCGTCAGTACCAGGACAACTATGCACTCCCAATACTCCCATGTGAACTCCGAATTGGTTTAACCAGGTCAGAAGACAACTGGTTCTCTGTGCCATGAGCAATCATGCCCCAGCTAGGAAGACTCCTCAGCATCGTGTGGATTTTTCTGATGACTTCTATCATGGTGAATGCAAAGATTAATGACCATCTCAAGACTGGTGGGCCTTAATGTGCTTTGAACATTGGCTGTTGCTTATTCTGCACATGAACTGTCCCCACATAAAAGTGCTTGCACCTCTCACTTTAGCCTTCCAAGAGCTTTTAGTAACTTGAACAGCTACAGAGAACTAACCTTGGTGCTTCAAGAAACAGTCATCCTAATAATAACTAAAGCAGACTCTACTGCACCGGCCCTAGCAAATTTTCAGTGGCAAACTCCAGCTCATGCTGGAAATAGAGATAACTGTGCCATGCAGTAGATGCCCTAATGCCAAGCGCAGATGCAAACACTGCAGGCTGGACTCACTCAGACTGAGCCAGCTAGCCACCACACCCAGTCCGAAAGCACAAGAAGGCAAGAAAGAAAAGCAGGTTGAATCGAGTGGTATCAGCACCTCTAATATTTTCAAATCTAGCGATATTTGTGTCATTGGTCTACCCTTCCCAAGTTTCAGTGTGACAGACTGTATTCTATTTTCCATGCTAAAGGCTAAAGAAGGTGGTAGAAACTCAGTGGGAAACAGGAGATGCAGTACTCAGCGTCTCTTCAAGACAGCAGCTCCTGATGCGGAGTGGTTGGCTCCCACAGACGTCTCCTTCACGATGCCATGCTGGCTCCCAGCCCTGTCATGTACCATCTCTGGCATCTGTGTGGCACACAGAGACCCCAGCTGTACACTGCTCCTGTAATGGGTATCAGCAGCACACAAGTGGAGATGGGGAGTGCCAGGCACACTCAATAGCCAGGCTCCAACAGAAGCTACCTCCTCTCCCAGCAGGCATCTGAGACAGGAACAACAGCAATATCCCTCTCAAACCCAGGAGGGAGCACTGATGGACTGCAAGGGACAGAGAGAAAGACATAAAGGCTGAGGTGAATGTTCTCAAGATAAATGTCACTAAAGTCTACCAGGAAATGCCAGTACTCCACTCAAAATCCCACAACCTTTCAAAATGGAATTACCCACTCCAGTGACTAGATTACTGCTCCGAGAGGCTTCTTTGAAATTATGTGAATTCCTATCAAAACAGTTTAAAGAAAACCCATGCCCTACTAATCCTGTTATAATTTAGACACCTTGAAGATTAGCTGTAGTATTTCACTCTGAGCTGAATGCAAGGTTTTCCTCTGGTTTTTTTTGCCCCTCACACATGCTGCAGGAAGAAAAGCAGAGAAGGATGGATGTCTGCCAGCCATGACAGTACTTTAATATCAAAGGATGTCTCAATATGCAGGGCTGTAAGCAAGGCTGAAGAAAACTTAAAAATGTCTCCAGGGGCTAGAAATCATTTTGTCACTACTTGTTAGATCACTGGGAATAAGATATGGGATGAGTACAGACAAAGCAAAGCAATCAGTTCAAAAACTGTATTTCCTTGTATGAAACAGAGCAAGCATCAAGCCTAAACCTTACTCATGAAAACACTACACTTGAGCAATAACTAATCACATGAACACAGAATGCTGCCAGGGCACTGATAACCATTTTGATAGTAAAATACTTAAAAAACCCAAACTTACATGTATGTGGGCTCGCTGGCATGAAAGGATAATACATTTTTTACCCAGTAACACCACGAACATGATTCCATTTGCAAAGATTTGCAGAACATGAACTGCATTTGCTACCAGAGCATGTAACTGCATAGTTTTAAAAATCCTAAAACTAACATGAAGGTCCTTTTGAACCTGATTTGCATTGACAGAGACAGCAAAACTTGCATTCAATTGATTTCTGCAGTTAGAAGAACACAATGGTATTATGAGGCAAAATTATCTCCCCCTAGTAAATTAACAGGTATTAAATTTTGTAGTCATTGCAACAGAATAGAAACTTAATTTTCCAGGTGGTCTCACTGATACCAATGGGACTCCCTCAGGCTAAATAATCAGAAGGTGCCAATACTGAACATCACTGGAGTGCCAAAATGGAACCGGATGTTATATGCAGCAGGGAACATTTGACAGCAAATATTAATCCAGGCTTAAATACTACAACAATTCATTCCCTGAAAACACATTTTTAAATTAAACATTGCATTGATGAATTTTCTGTCCTTTTTTAACTATCCCACATCCAGGATATAATTATTTCTCTTTTAGTAAATCATAATTGTTGGCCAGTCACAGTGTTCAACACATTAGTCACTGGTGAACTTACTGATTTCTCTCTCCATACGTTTTTCCTACATTAGCATTTTTATTTGAAAGCAAATCAGTCTTACAAATTTGTGAAACCCAGGTGAAGTGTCCAAAAGCACACAAATCTGCCAGCAGCTCCACCTGCCAACCCACCAACTCACCATCTCTGTCTCTTGTGCAGTTTAAGGGCTCACCTATGGTGGGGGGAGAAAAAAAAAAGATCTTAAAACAAGTGGCCAGTACACTGTAGGACAGTGATTTAGAGACAGATATGCTGTGGGTTGGTTTCTTTTTTTTTTAGTTTAATTTGGCTGGCTTTAATGAATTCCATGTTAAAGAGGAAAAGCACAGCCAAGGAGACAGAGCTTTTTCTTTTCTCTAGTCTTCTTACAGCACCAGTGGTGGAAAGAACAGAGTGACAATGACAAGGGGATGAAGCAGTAAGATGTTAAGGACCACCAAGCCAAAGAAGAGGACTTGGCTCTACTGGACAATGAGACGAAGAATGGAAACAAGGCAAACAAAATGAAGAGAATAAGGAATATTAGGGTCAGAAACAACTGTATGTCAAGACTAGAGCAAGATATTTCGAGGATAAAGGGATAAAACAGCTGGAACAGAGTCTGAAAGTGTCCAGTCTCAGCAAGGCAGAGACAGAATAGGAATTTGTTCCTCAGAGCCTCAGATCTAAAAGTAAACCCTGTGGATTTTCCTTTTCTGATGATGGGAGCAAAGTATGCACAAAATGTTACACTCATTTATGTCTGCAAATGAAGGTAACCAACTACTGCCATTAGGAACACTGCCATCAATGGGGTAAGTGCAAAATCCCATGCAGGTTGTTGGTATAATTTTACATGATGGCAGCTCAGGTTTTATGAAAAGTAACACAGAAAACTAGATAGAAAATTATAAAATTAAGGTTTTTTTAGAAACATCATTCAATCACTCTGGAGACAGATAATCTAAGAAATGAGGCTTTCTGTGACATCACATCTCAGTTTCCCTGTGCACTGTGATACTATGAAACTAGTCCACCCACATCCCATAACCCCATCCCTGTGACCTGTGCATCACTTAGTGCAGAATATGAATGCACTTTGGTCAAAAAATACTAATTTATCATATGGTCTCATGGAAGAGACAGGAATGGAGGACACAGCTGGAAAATGTGAATCCCCCTTGTAAGTATCATCCCAATACCTGTCGTGAAATTAAGACTGCAAGGTGAGAAAAGCCATCACATCTGGTCAGTGGTTATGCTCTCTGCCTTCCTGATTCCCCTTGTGGGAGTTTAGAACCCTTCAAGCACAGTTTGAGCTCTGAACATGCAAAAACTGAACCACCACCAAAAAAAACAAACAAATGCCCTCTTGGGTCAGGAGAAAAGTCTGCTGACATTTCTCAGTCATCATGCCAAAAACTGGCTGATAGTTTAAAGGGAAAATTGTGCAAGGATTGAGGCAAAATTTATCAAAATATAAAAGTGAACAAGAACCATGAATCCCTTTCCACAATAAAGGGATGCTGTAAAGGCAGCTCCCAATGACATAGCACAGCTAGTCAGGGCTGCACGGAGAAACACAGAGGAAATTAAAAATTCTATTTCATTGTGCCACATGGATGAGGGGCAGAAACAATACACGGACCACACAACGAACTGTGAAGACTTAAAAAAAAGACCATATCTGAATCACTATCTCTTCATGAGTGAAGCAGGGTCCTGACGTGACTGCGTAATTAGACCATCATACTGACATCACAATGTAAAGCCAAGGTGTGCACAGACATTTTCAACTGTTTAATGTGCTGCTTTCATCTCTGCATACTTTTGTCTTGTCACATTAATGAAAGAAAGCAGGTTATGTCATTATGACCATCCACCGCTTTTCCAGGGTACAGGTGGAGTAGGAGAGCAGTGATACCAGACACACACAAATTACGCTAGAGCAGCATATGGTGACAATGCAGAAGAGAAGAGCGGGCCCGGGGTCTCACAGGACCAGTGAGCCTGGGCAGCATGAGTCTAGGAGCTTCCCTGCAACCCAGCAGACTTCATGCACAACCCAGATAGTCTCCCACAAACAGTCAAGACTTGACTGTGCATAGAAGAACTCTATTAACCCCACCACTCCTGCAGCAGGCCACACCCTCCATAAACTACTTAGTGATCAAGCAACCCTCAAGTGCACAGCCTCTCACAAATGTCTGGAGTCCAGTAATGAGCTAGTTGCCTCCAGGGCCGTGGCTACACTACGGAGCTTCATTTCAGATTCACTGGGTTTGAAGACTTGAGGGAATCTGCACATGAGCCAGATTCCCAATTCTGCAGCACAACCTGAACCAAAACTGTTGAAAGCTTTGTATTTACCGGTGAGAATACAATTTACGAAACTTACAGCTCAGGATTATCTGATGGGCAGCAGCCAGCATAAAATAAAGCTAGCACCCACATCTACCCCTCCAGCCTTTATGATTATTTGAAAAGAAAGGTACAACGAGATGCAATGATCCTGTCAAGGCAAAGATCAGGTGTGCTGACCAGGCACCATGCAGCAAATGTTGAAGCCAAGGTTGTACCTCTGTGGTGAGAGGGTAAAAAAAGGGGAAGTGAGGGATTTGGCAAAAAAGTCAAGGAATGTTTCTGACCATTGAAGTCATAATGAAAGCAGGGAGAGAGAGAGAATAAAGGAACACTTCAGGTTAGATGTCAGAAAGGCAGCCTCAACTTCTGAGGAAGCTAGCCAGCACAGGGGAAGGATATGGCAAACATGTGGGACACAGTCTTACAGCTGAAGAAGACTGACAACCTGTCCAGCTAGCGAGTGCACCACTACTGGCGTTCACTGGCATGACCTCCTGTGGCATCTCCAGATGGAACACCACCTCATCACCCACAGGCGACACAGCCACACCACAAATGCACCACTACTGCCACTTGTGCTTAGGCAAAACAAAAATTCAAAACATTGCTTCTCCCCATCCGAAGAAAAGCCAATGTGTAAGACACCACCTACAGTGTGGATGTTGGACATATTACATTACCATACTGAGGTCATGATAAAAATACTTTAGCAATATTCTAACTCCTTTTAACCTCTCTCCTTTTTTCCCCCCTTGTTCACTCACTTGAAGCAAATAATAAAGAAAAAAAAACAAAACAAACCCAAAAAGGAAATTCTAATCATTCTCTATGATTCTCTGGAGTAATACTCTTACAAAAGCAGTCTGGCAAAGACCTTGTGAGCTAAAGTGATTCGTAATTAATTGATAATATTTCCAAGGAAAAGTTTCCATTAAATAATACATGGGAACCAGACATCTTGAAAACCAAATTAAGAAACTTGGAACTGCCTTTCTAACAGCAGTAGGCAAAACTACCGCCACAAAGCATAATACCAGTTGTAGCCACCCTCCCACTTTTTGAAAAGCAGGGAATAAAAAGCTGAAATCCAACTTGGGAGAGGAAAAAAGTGAAGAGCAGGGACTCAGCACTGCAGAGATTTAAACCTAGCAGCAGACCTAAGATGTGGGGTTTCTTGGCTTACCAAAACTGTAATAAAATCTTTGCCTGCTTTTAGTTTTAGCCTGACATCCTTTTGCAGCAAAACAAACATGAATACAGATGCAAGTTTCTGCAAGACACCACCTAACCAAAACCGCTCCTAAGCTAAATCCAACCCACCCGACCAACGGCAGCATAAAATGGTTGATGCGAAGTGAGCACGTTACCCTGACAAACCCAACCGCTGTGCAACGGCAAACAAAACTGACCGAAAAGCAGGACTCCATTTTTAATCGTGACGGAATAAAGTGAGGATTTTTCAACGGAGCTCCCAATCAGCCGCTGCCGGCGAGCGCTGCGCTTCCCGCCCGCCGGGGATGCGCCCTGCCCCTGGACCGCGCTCCCGGGCCGCCCGCAGCCACGGCACCGGCTGCCGCGG
>WAAG01088729.1:39643-49783 GCA_013390105.1 Tichodroma muraria | reverse complement strand
GGGAAGCCGCGCCTCCCGGGAGGGGCAGGTCGCGCTCTGCCGCCGGGAGCCGAAGCGGGAATCGGAGCTGTAGCCGGTGCCCCCGCAGCCGGGACGGGGTGACGGGCGAGCGGGGGCGGGGGTCTCCGTGCGCGCCCCTCGCCGCAGCCCCGGCCTCGGCCGTGCGCCGAGAGCCGCGCTCCCACCGCGGCGTCCCGGGCGCTGCGAATGTCCAGGCAGCGGGGAACACTTGGAAAATGTCACCTGAACGTGCAGGAATAAAATGGGGATGGAAGGAAACCAAAACAATGCGGTCTCGTGGGGGAGGGGGGACGGGATAGGGAGCAGAAAGCCTTACAGCAGCGCAGCCCTGACTTCGGATTTCTCAGTTCGTGTGGTTCCTGGTAGGGGTAGCTCCGTGGGTGACGGACAGCGGGGGCGAACCTTTAGGATATGAGTTAGAGGAAGATTCAAACGGCTGCGCTCCTCTGGAGCAGAGCTGGAAGGACCGTGCCTCGACGGAGGCATTGTCGAGGGGCAGCAGCCTCACCTTCTCCAGGAGTCCGGGCTCGGTGGGAGGCACTGCGGAAAACCGGTTACTGATAATCGCGGGATTCCTGCACCCAGGGAGGCGAGATGCTGCCCGTCAGCCGCCAAACAGCAGCACTCGTGACATGCCTTTTCCTGGCTGAGGAGCAGCAGCTCACTGCTCATAGGTGTCACCTGCCCGTATGCTCGCGTTGTACCTACCAGCTCAACCAACTTGGGAATAAAAAACTGCAGCCTATCATGTGAACGTTACACCAGCTCCCAGGATGAGCCGTTATTCTGAGCTTGGCAAGCTTTTCCTTGCACATAAATTAACTTTTTTTTCCTTCTCATCCAGATCCTGGAGATTAGGTTTCCATGACTTCCTTATGGAAGAAGTACACAGGCATGCAAGAAACTGAGCAGTTATATTACTGGTCTGTGGTTGGGAGGACAAAACCATGCCTACAGCATATTTGGGCTGTAGAGATCAAGTCAAAGTGGGTGGGTCAAAATAAGTGAGATCTCTCTGACAGGAATGTGCCACATTTTGTAAGTCACAATTTTGTCTGAAGTGGGCAAACTGTTTGACTGGAACAGTTCCCAAATCTTTTCTTTTTAAAAATGACATGCATTCTGGATCATCTTGTACCTGTATCCAGGGCCTTAGTTTCCCACGAAAATTAGCCACTGTATTTTCAAGTACTCTTGAAGCAGCTGTCACAAGAAGTTTTGAGTCAAATAGCCTAGTTTCTTTGCCTGCAGACATCAGTATTTCAGAGATATTTTTTAAAAGTTCCTTGTGTTGGTGGAAATGTTCTAAAATTATATGCTTTTCAGTGTCTTGCGTTTCCACAGCTGAATGTCCTGCCTACCTTAGTTCACAGGTTTGAAGCTTCTAAATTGCATTGCTATCTAGAAACCAGACGAATGGAGAAGTTGTGGCCAGCTTCTGAGGTCACAAGTCTAGGCAAATCCTGATTCCAGCCACTTCAGTTGCAGGACTTCAGTCTGTTTTGAAGATTACCCCTAGTCCTGTAGGTTTACAAAGGAAAAAAAAAAAAAGGATCATTTCCACTATTTCACAGGCACATAAAGGTGCTTGCCTGCTGTAACAGGGGGTAAGACCTCCAAGAAAAACTTTTCACGTCTTCAAGTTCATATAAAACGGTGAAAACTCCATGGATGTGAAATAGGGGCCTGATTCATATGTCCAGAGTAGGTGTGGAGTGTCAGACTAAATGGTTCAGCTTGAGCCAAGCAACAGCTCCTTACTATGAATCAGCAGAGCTGGAGGAGTAACTTCCATGGCTGGGTACGGGAGTGTAATATCTCAAGCATCAGTTTTGCAAAATTTAAGCTTCCTGGTTTGGAAGGTCAAAACTTGGTGCTGTCCATTCAGCCTTTACGCCCTTGCAAGGGTCATGCTGTGTATAGGGAAGACCTTCTCAGAGTGAGATCACAGACATAAAGTGTAGAGATCAAATAATTCATGGCAGCTCACAGAGACCTGCTGTAATGTTCTGGGGGTGAAAAAATTCTTCCACCAGTTGGCAAATGCTGATGCTACCATGTATGCTGTCTGACTTCCCTTGCCTGGTCCGGCAGGGAAATAAGATTGGCACAGTCCCCCTGGAACATGTCCTGCTTAGACCCATCATTGGTTGTGGAGTAATGAGGATCCCTACACATAAGGGGTCTCGACCAGCCTCTCCACAGAGGCCTTCCCCTTCTCTGTCTCATGGAAGAGAGGTGGCTTTGCTTGGGTCTGCAGGTCCATGTCCATACTGCACATCATCAGCCAGGACTTGTCCTGGAGATGCATCTTTCTGACAAGTGCAGCAAGTCTACACCAACCTGTGCTGCAAATTATCAGCAAATTATATCTCCACAATCCAATCCTTTACAGAAGCCTTGTTTTTCATAACTCAAAAATAAATGTCTCTTTTTCTCTATATATATAGTACACAGAGTAATTGTGACCAGTTCACTCTGAAATAAGTTATATTTAAAATCAGGTATTTATTACATCATTTGTGCAAATTTTGGAAAACTTAACCAAATTTCTGTTTAAACTTAGATCTTTTCCACTTACCATACTTCCTCAGAAGTTGTTTTATCAGAATAGATACGATCTCCTTTAGTAAGTAAACAAGGAAGATGTTAGCAAAACATGCCACCTTTCACTGCATTTATTCTTGTCTGTAATTTTTTATATTTTATTTCTTTCTCTATACAAAGACCTAGCAACACTCCCAGAAAGCTGACCTTCGAATACTTGATTTGCAGCCATTCACAAATTGTTAAATGGCACTGAATTTTGATTTAGAACATAAAAGACACGTTAAGACACAGCTGTGGTAGTGTAAACAGTATCACATTGGTATACTTCAAAAGAGCTGCACATAGAAAGAATCAGGAGGCTGAGAAAATGTATGAAGTCTGTTTTCTACAGAGAAGAAAAATTCCCCAAATCAATATATTTTAGGTTTGCGGGTATTGGACAGTATTTCATTCTTGGTGTAATCTCCTTTGAGGTTAAAAAGTAAGCTTAAAAACATCAAGAACAGAAATAAATTACTGCACCTAATCAGCATGATGGTATAGGAACATACAAAATTTTCTCAATAGATACAGACTAGACACTTGAAATCAGGGTCAATCGACAAGAAATGGGGAGAAGATAAAATAGTGCCATTCTACTTAAATTGCTGACAGAGACATTCCACTCCATGGCTATCAAAAAGTATGAGAGGGAGCTAATGGGAAGATGTTGTGAATCATTTTGGAATCTTCCTCTCAGAAATATTTAATACAAAAAGACTGCATTCTAAATTTTCTATGTAGGTGCTTTTATATAAGCATAAGCTTAAAAAGAAATAATTAGATTAAAATAGTGAAAACTCAGACCTCTGCAGTTCTCCAATGAATTGAACAACAAATGTTCATTCATGTTCAGGTTCAAGCTGATCAAATAGAGCTACTCGTAACAAAGAAATAAAAGTAAAACATCTTTTGTGGGAGATAAAATGAAGTGCTTTGGTTGATTTATTGCTAGCTATTACTGTCACCTCTCCGGATAACAGATTACTGCTCACCCAGCTGCTTAAGATGACTCACATCTGGGTTCCAGTTAGTTGCCAAATTCCAGTTCACAAATACCCACTCTGAAGAGAAATGAGTCCCTCATCCTCTCACTCTGTCACCCCCATCTGTGATTTCCACTGGTGCCACTTTCACCTCCCATCCCCTGTTAGTAAAGCCTCTCACTGAGTGCCTGGACATATCTGTGCTGCAGCTCTCCTCTCCTCAATGGCTTTGGCTCAAACTCCAAAAGCAAGAGATGAAGTGACTTTGGTTCTTCAACCCAGTCTCTGTAAGCAGTTTTGGTCCTAGAAGTCACTTACCGTTTTTCCTAAGTAGTGTTATGTGAAGTTTTCCGACTTTCAAGACAACAAAAGCTGGGTTTCCTGAAGCATCTTTCTCTATCCTAGTCAGGAATGGTGGCAGACAGGCTCATTGCAATTGGTTAGTGAAGTTTGTCGGGAAAAATGTGAGCCTCTCAGCTCAGAAGTAATTTGTGACAAATCACCAAATACAGATTCTTTTGAAGACCCAAGTATTTTTCAAGTCTTGGGAGCTTTACTTCCAGAGCAGCACATTCATAGCTTTTGCAACTACTGAGGAAAAATTGGTGGAATTTCTCACCTTCACTGCTGCTGTTCAGAAGTTGGTAGGCAATGAAGCTGAAGAAAAATATATCAATTTCACATAGTTGTTGCTGAGATTACAGGCAGGGTACAAATTTTCCATGGGAATATCATGTGTCTGTGAAAAACAACTGATTTTTGGGAAGCTGCAAAAAATTATCCATACAAAATTATCCATAACCTGGAAATTTTTCCAGTTCTACATGATTGTTTACTACAAAGAAGTTGTTAGTTAGCATTTCTTCCTGCCATTTCTGAAGAAAAATATAAAAGGAAACACAGCACATAATGTGTCAGCTGTTACTCATTCTTTGAATAATGGATGCTATTTTCTGCAAAGGCTCCAAGCCACGCATGGGCAAGTTTTCTCTGCAACTGTAGGAAGGTGATATAGCAACAGTTGTTGAAGAAGAAGGGAAGGGAAAGTCTTTATTTCACTTTCGTGGTGTTTACTTTGAAAAACTCAATTGAGTTTCCAAAAATCCAGTGGGAAAACATTTGCCATTCCTGGGATGAGCAACATGCAGGGGATTAGTCTCTCCTGCTATCACTAATTATGTGTAAACGCATGGGTTTGGGGATTTATAATGAGATCTCAGGAGATGGGTTCTGCTATTACTAATTGCTACCGCTCAATTGAATGGGAAGATTGGTTTAGATATCTGTGGTAGGGATGCTGCAAAGCACTGCAGATCTGTACGTGAAATTAGGGAAAGCGCTGCTTTATGCAGTCCCTGCAGTCCCTTGAACTCAAAGGAGTTTGAGCACTCGTGATCAAAGGTGAAGGTCCTGACTCCAAAACAAAGCATGAGCATGATGTTCTCCTTGTGCTGAAACTCAATCCCACGGACCCAGACTTTATTTCCTGGTTATGGGACCAGGGCAGCTGCAGCACAGGGACAAGGTTTCTTTTCTCCGGCCTCCTAAACTCAGCCAGCGCAGCAGGCTTACCTGTCCCTTCCCAGTCACCAGGCAAAGCCCTTTGTGGAGATAACAGTCAGCTATTCCACATTCCATGTCTGAAAACATCACCGAGGTTTGTAGCAGTTGTGTGCGCCTGCCACTGCAAGCAGCGGGGCAGCCTGAGCTCAGCGCTTGCCGTTCTCCCGCCATCCACATTCTTATAAACAGATGGGCTCCTGTACAAGTCATGTCTCAATTGCATTTAGCTAACAAAAGCAACAATCGAAATCTCCACTGCACCCGCAAAGAATAATGAGGATTAGAGTCTCGTCCAGTGTGCCGGAAGGCTCATTTGCATTCCTGGTCTGGCGATTCCCCTCTTTTCCGTTTCTGTTCCTAAGACAAGTGAGCTAAAATGCTTTCGTTAACAGGGGAAAGTGGAAGATCTTGTTCATCACATCTCATCTATACATAATTCCTACACATCATACACTTCTGCCACAATTACCATTTAATTCATTTCTCTCCAGAAAAATACACCAATCGTCCCCGTGGCTGCCCTGTTTATCGTCTCCGGCTGTGGGAGCCGGTACCGGCCAGGTGCAGGGACAATGGCTGGCTATTCATTTCTCTGCACCAGCTGTTCCCCTCAGCATGCACCCAGCCTGGGTCCTGCTGGTAACAACCCTGCCGTGGCTGGGGTGGGGAACAGGGGAGGGAGGGGAGGGGAGGTTCATAATGAACTGATAGCATAGGAAACAAGAGAAAATTTGCGTACTAAATGTCATGAGGCCTCTGAAGCCTGGACTGAGGATCCAGGTCCTAGTCATCCAGCTATTTGCTTTCAGAAGCATGAAATCCATCATTTCCCTTTTAAAAAGTGAACAAGACTGGGTTTTCAGGGAAATTCTGGTTCTGGTTTCAAGTCCTACTGTTCACCAAAACATTAACTGTGAGTTTTCCAAAAATGGCTTTGAACAAGATGTGTTGTAGTAAAAGAAGATATATAATTTGCAGCTGCATGAGAACAATATAAAAGAAAAGATAAATGAAACTCAGAAAATATTTTCTTAGCCTTGGTGATGTCATTCACAGATCTCTTCCAACTAATTGTCTTTAAATCAATAATTTTCAGCTAATTGCTTTACTTTCAAACCTTTTTCATTATTATTAGAGACAAAACCAACTCATAACTATGTCTGTTATTTTTACTTAAATTTATTATTTTTACTTAAATTGATTGGATTTTCACAGCTCACATTCTCACATTCTCAGCTCAGTCTGGTATATTATCAGTCAAAATTCCACATTGAAGAATGTACTTTCTGCCTCTGAGATTTCTGATATCTTCCTTCTAGATGAGAGAAGGAATTTACCAGTACTTTAACCTTTCTCCTTCTGCTAATCCAACTTGAATCAGTAGACCCCAAAGGCAGCTTCATTATTTCATATTTTCCCAGTTTTATATGCCAATAGGGCGTCATTCTTTGCATAGATTCAGGTCTGAAGAATAGTACATTTTTTTCTTTTACAAGCCAACAGAACAAGACAAACGGGATGCTGTAAACACAGAACTAAAATTCATGAATAAGTGAAACTGCAAGCTTTGAGAGAGGTCATTCAGAAATAACTTCAGTTCCAATAGACTCAGTATTAGTGACTCAAAATTGTGTACACAGCCAATTAAACCATCAGTTTATGCTGAGATACAGGGATGGGGACTGGTGGGTATGTTTTGTGAATTATTGAATTTCCTTACAGGAGGTCTACCTTCTCTTCCCAGCAATTCCACACATTTATGGTATGATGTTGAGCAAATCATTCTCTCTAGTTTAAAATCTCATGTTCCTCAGAATAAGGGCCATGGTATGGATGTTCTTTGTAAAATTCCTTGAAATCCATGGCTAAAACAAAGCCTTACACTGAAAAATCAATGGCATTATGCATTTACAAAGGAACTTCTCAGAATGCTCTCCTGAAATGATTCAAAAATGTATACAGTAATTCAGGAGTGTTCTAGTTAGATGAAGCTGTCTGAAAAGGCCATATTCCCAGTTCAAGGACAATTTCTTTTTTCTCTCTTTTAATTTTCAGCTTTGGCCCAAATTATATCAAACTCAGAAATCATTAGTATTTCCTGCAAATGGCAAGTTCCTGGGGGAAAAAAATAATCAGAAATAACAAGGAAGGATGGCTTCCAAGAGAAATTACTTTCCCAAGTGAATCCCAATTTATAGACAATGGGTGCCTCAGGCAGGGGGTAAGAAGGAAAAGAAAATTAGTTTTGCAGGATGCCTGAAGAGAACCAAGCAAACCTTGTGTATTTAAATCAGTATTTATCTTCTTTTTGTGTTTTAATCTCATTGCCTAGCCCAAATTCAAGGTTCTGCAGTAATTTTCTGGTAAGAATAGTAACAATAAGAGCGTTATCACAACAGTGGGTGTTTTTGACACAGCTCCACTTGTTTACAAATAACATACAAAACTTTATTTCCTTGAAGAAGGCAAAACCAGCAAGCTGGAGACAGCTTCTCAGAAGGGGGTCCAGCATGGCCACCCGCCAGCACTCAGAACAGCAAGATCCAGGAGATTTTCCCAGCACCATCTTCCCTGTCCTTATTTATACCATAACTTATGCTTGGCTTAACTTCCTTGCTCTTGAGTCCCTCTGTGCTGCTGACACAGAGACACAATCCAGGCAGTGGGGGCTGCAAATTGAGGCCTCTCTCAAACCACCCGCTGCTGGGCACAGCATTAAACTAAAAGAGGCCACCACAGATAATTTTTGTGAAAAGCAGAAAAAAAGCTCGCATGTTAACCTGAAGACTCAAAAGGGAGAAGATAAGAGAACACTCAATATACTTGCTTTGCCACAGAAACATATCCTTAATATGAGAGTGTTTGTTACTCTGGGCCTGGTTGCTGCTTTGAACATCTGAGATTTGTGATTTTTCAAGGACAGACTCCATTAGATAACAATTCAGTACCCTTCTGCCACAAGAAGTGTTTGGGATGACTTGGGCAGGATGAGGATGGGTAAAAGTCATAAATAACACAAAGGTGGTACACAAATGCCATCAACATCTCCACTTGGCACAGCCATCACCACTCCTGTCACCGGCTGAAAGGTCTCTCTTTCTGTAAGAAGTCTGTTTCAACTTCCAAGAGAAAAGTGTGTTGGATGTCACAGAGTTTCACACCAAGGAACACTGTAAATAATAATAATGAAATTGTAGTATACATGTAATTTCCAGCAGGAAAAAATCTGCTACCAACCAGAAAGGAGAAACTAGAAAAAAAAATATGAAGATGTCTTTTTCATTCTCTAATTTGCCATCATTCCTTGATATCTCTAAGTATCTGGGGCTCTGGAGCAGATCATTTAGGCTCCTTCTTTCTTTTCTGCAATGCAAGCGTCTGCATTACAGATGGAAAAGCTGGTATTGGAACCACAAGCTCTAACAATTCTAGTGACTCTATATGAAATTTCTGGAGTATAGCTCCAGACACTTGATGAAAAGGGCAGAAAGTGTGAAGGCAATATTTAGTCTTTGGAAACACTGAGAAGCGATGAAGAGTCTTGGAAGAGTGGAGCTTTTTTTTTTTTCCCTAAATTCCCTTTTCTCTAATCTGAAAGAGTAGGTCTCTCAGGTATTGAGTTTAAATTTAGATTGCAGTGTTGTTTACTACTCTGTTACGGAAGTCAGACAGATTTAATGTCCAGACCAGTAAATGCTTTGCAGTGAAGCAGGGAAAAATAGTGAAGTCACAGAATGAACAGCAGTTAATGGAAGTGTATGAATGATGAAGGTTGAATGGCCTGTGGGGTGTTCCCATTGACTGATATACTGATTTATATTGTTGTCATCACATTTTTGTATAATTTCTCATTGTACTCAAAGAATATTGTTATAATTAGATTGAAATTTGTCTTCATGGGAGGTATTGCCCTGACAGAAGGATGAGGATGATGTTCCTGGGCAATCTGTAGTACAATTGGCCCTTTAAGACTGCCAGCTGTCATCCACTGGATCTTTATCACCATGCATAGGGCCAGCCCAGAAGTTGGGGAATGGTTAACCACAGGATTTCAAAACACCTATACCTGCACCCAAACCTTCAGATAAAAGACAACCACCTTTGTGTGGAACCGAGGAAAGGAAAAATCCAGGCACCTCCCTCCATGGTTGAGAAGGAGTTAAAAGCTGCTGCTCCTGCTGAGATTCATGCTCACGCTGCTGGGGGGTGATGTGTGCACACATTGCAACTAATCACACTCTGAACATCATACTGCAAAAACCAAGACAAATTAATCACCATTCACCTTGCCAAGTAAGTAAATACTAAAACATTCATCTTACATACAGGGAAAATGAGTCATCAAGCTGTCACAGAAATAGCTGGGGCAGGTGCCAGGACCAGGAAACAGCTATCCAAGTTCTCCAGTGCACTAGCTTCCCTCCACTTCCCCTCAGGCAAAACAACTGATTTCCATCAGAGGTAAACTCAAGCTAGCTCCTTTGGAATGGGGAAGGTGGCAGCCCACCTGTCATGGTAACCCTTGGACCCTCTCTGTGAGGAGAACATCACACTTCCTAACTTTTGGATACCTGTAACTTGTTCTTTGCTGAGAAGAAATGAGGAGGCCCATGCAGTAGTTCTAAGGGGTTCTGATTGATTCTATAGCGGCAAAATAGCAGGCACAAAAAATAACAGTGATAAGCTTTGAAGACCAGCTAATGTTTCATTTTCATGTGTGCATCCAAAACACAGATGAAGACTAAAAGCTTCCCATTAAAAAATAAAATCAACAACCTGGACTTTCCCTAATCTCAGAGGCATCACGGTGAGATCTTCACAGATCCCATAGCTGACTGTTTTTTTCAAAGGCAGGCTAACACAGGCTTCTTGCTCCTGTTTTTATAGCTCAGTTCATCCTACAGACTCTCTGCTTGTAGGACCATGAGATTGCCTGTCTTGATATTCACATGAAGGTATAGTTCAGTTTGCACACTTTTCC
>WAAG01088729.1:23772-39577 GCA_013390105.1 Tichodroma muraria | reverse complement strand
AAAGAAAAAGAAAAAGAAAAAGAAAAAGAAAAAGAAAAAGAAAAAGAAAATTTTTAAAACCTTCAAACTTAGCAGAGAAAATAAGAGGTTTGGACAAACCTAGTGCTCTGAGGGAGCTGACATTTGATTTTCCCTGCTAACACATCAGTAATTCTCTGTGCTACAAAAGAACTATGTGGTTCAGCTTGTTTGCTCTCAGGGTTGTTGCTGAAATCCCCTAGCCACATACTCATGAAGGAATCCTTTTATCAAGAAGTTTTGCACTTTGCACAAGTATTGTACGTGGCTGATACTGCCCTTCACTATAGCCTTGAATGGGACTGACGGTAGCGATGTGCTGACAGATGAATTTAGCCCCAGTCCAATGAGATAAGGCAAACACACAGATTTTGGCACTTCCATTCAGGAGGGCTAATAGCAAGAGCTAACACCAAAAAAGCATGGTAGAGCAAAAGGAATATAAGGAAGAGAAAATAATTTGAACCAACTGGAGGAGTCCATCTTCAAGACAGAACCAGCATGAGTGAAGGTTGTATTTATGTGCACGAGGATAGAGGGGACAGATTTTGTGTGGGCTCAAAGCTGGTTAGGAAAGGCAATAAGCTATGTCCTTTCCTTCCCAGAAAGTGAAAGAATAACTTGTTCTGCATTTAAAAAACAAAAAAGGAAACAGGAGAATTGCCACAGTGGACTTTTCTTACTCCACCTGTGTAAATACTTTTGTATCCATTGGCAACAAATCTGTGAGGTCCATCTGCTTCTAGCCAACACATCAACACCCACTGACCCCACCTCACATGCACTCATTCTGCGTCCCCTCATTTTACCAGATCATAGAAAGGGAGGAGGAGGGAGAAATCCAGTGGATTTACTCTAATCCTTGAATGCAGCTTTGGATCTGCCTTGTATGGTCTCAGAGCCACCCCCTTGTCTATATGAACAATATCCCATGCTGAACAGGGGATCCTCTACAGCCTATGGAGAAGAAAAAGGAGAGAAGGAAGGGTAGTGAGAAACAGTATTTAGCTTAGGGAAATATAATGTAATAGTGGAAGAGTTTGCATTTTATGGCAAAAAACCCCACCAGTTTTCTCAGCTTTTTTTATGAGAACTTGCTGAAATTGAGAGGCAGAGTGTAATTTTACAGACGCTGACACATTTAGCTGACTAGCAGAGCAAAAAAGCTTAGGAAATACCTTTCACGTTCAAAGGTACAAAATAATACATCTTTTGGTTAGTATCAGCCTGGTTTTCTACATTCCTAGGATTTAAATGTAAATCTCTGCCAAGCATAAGGAGTTTTAAGAGTGTTAATCACCTAGCCCTTTTTAAAGTGTGTGAAGTGATTTGAAATCATTGGGGAACATTAATACTTTGTGGAGAGAGTTCCAGGATAGAAGACTGCAGTTTGCAGCACTGCTAAGACATATAAATCACTTCAGCTGTGGTGGAATGTGATGATTTGTAGCCATTGGGTTTGGAAATGGAAGAAAGACATGATCTTGAAAGATCCAAGCTGCTTTGAATACATTGAGCCCAATTTTGCAGCTCTGATTGAGACATTTTCAATAAACATCAAAGTTCAAGCTGCAAAATCAAATACTTTCTTCTGGAAAACTTCCAATAAAACTTACCCTTTCTAGCTCAGCATATGTTTAGAAATACTGGGTTTAATCATACAGCAGTTTGCACTTGATGTAATCACCTGCTGTTGTGCAAACTGAGCTCAAACACCTTTTCTGATCTAGTAATATTGTGTATCATTTTGCCATCTGTGTGAAATGCAAAGTCACAACGGAGGAATGCTTTGTTCTGCAAGGGGAAAGAAGCTGGAGAGACAGAATTCTTCCTTCCACAAGACTGCCCTGCTGTAACAAGCAGAAAAAAAAAAAAGCTGGAAAGATGAAGGACACTTATAAAATTGTGTAAGTTACATAAAATGGAAGTGGAAAAAAGTGGGAGCACAGCAGCTTCATTCCTATAAGCAACATCAGCCAGAGTGTAGGAAAACTATCATCTTTACCATCTCGTCCTCTAACCTTGCTCATAGGCAGTCTTGAGGACTGGAGGGAAAACACATTTTGCATCCAGTTTATGTATTATTTATACAAGTCTTACACTGTCAGAGATCTCGTACTGTGCTAAGAAAGGAAATCGCTGAAGAAGGATTTAGGGACAAACAGCTGTCGATTGTTGATCATCAGTAAGATGTCATTAGTGCCACGGGATGAGACGGGGTATGTTTAAAGACTACACTTGCTTCTAAAAGCCATTGTGTATCCACAGAAAAAAAGGAATAAAACACATTTCAAAGTTTACCAAATTTTAAGCATACCAAAATCATTTTTCTGAAGAAGTTTCCTTGCCTTTTGCCATGATTTAGTCTAACAGTAAGAATGACATGAGTGAGCAAACTGAACTTGTTATGTGCAGGTTGTGAGGAGTTGCATATTTAGCCTGATTAGTTTTTGCTATTGCAAAAGATATCTGACCTTTTCTGGAGGAGCTCAGTTGCTACCTCTGCCTCGTGGCAGGCCTTTGCAAGTCTGGAGCGGGGAGTGGTGACATGGGCGCTGCCTTTCCTCCCATGGAGCTCCCTTCAAGCTTGGATGACAAGCATTTTTGAGGTTGCTACAGTCCTTTGGCCATCTGCATTTGCCCCATCAATAGCCTGCCAAAATAATGGAGCACAAGCCTTTGTGAAGGGGTGGAACAGAGCGTGCTACCAACAACTCATACACAGATCCAGAGTGAGACCCTGCTTTCCATCTTCCTCGTGAAGGATTTGTATGTAAAAATGCTTATCAACATGGAGATAATGCTTATCAGTGAGTATATAGGTTCATCACACAGCACTTATATGATATGCTTTAGAATGAGGTTAAACACTCTAGAATTATAAAAGGCATTTTCCATAGAGCATTAATTTGGATCCTAGTGTATGTACAATGGAAGATAACCCGTAATTAAATGTTATTCTTTTTTTTTTTTTTTACAAGGATCTTATCATATAGGGAGAACAGTGATAAGAAAAAGAAGGAAGACTGGGAATTAATGAGGCTCCTTGCTTCACTTGTTCCACCATGTAGGAAATGAAATTTCTGCGAAAAGTAAAGGCAGGAGACTAAATGAGAGAGCATGTCTTTTGGAATAAAGCAAGTGAACATTGCAAAATGAAACCCTGTCACTGCTGCACACTTCCTCCCTGACTGTAACCCCAGCTCCCTCAGTCTGGTCCATGGGTGGTGAATTGACCGTTTAGACACGACAGTGTGGAGAAGAAGTGTCTGCCTGGGTCAGTATAAAATGGGCCAACATTAGAGTACCTGGCAGCTCTGGAAATCAGAAAAGGCAAAAATTTTGCAAGAGGAAGGCTCAGAAACAGCACATGACACCAAGTAGGATTAGGCACGTTTTAATACTCTAAGTCCACGTGATACAGTGTAGTTCTGACATTATAGAAAATGTGTATTTGTCAAAATTCCCATTGGGACAGTTTTTAAAGCCCACTCCAACACATGAAACACTCAAGCTCTCATGAAGACTGGTTACTCTACTTGGAAAGAGCATCAGAATATACTTCCCCAATTTTTCTTCACATTTTCTCTGGTACATTAAATGACTTCATTTCAGAAGTGAGACAAGCAGGAGTGTTAGAAGTAATCAACTAAAATTCATCTGTGTATTGATCCTGACCAGGAGGCCGCTGTGCATCAAGGAATCAATCACCCTCCTCAGTGAGCCTGAGCAGTCCCAGGCCTGTGCTGTGCCACGTTGCACATCCAGCATGGCCTTCAGCCTCAGCTGTGCTGCACAGATGGACCCCTTGACCATGGGACAAACTTGGCCACCTCCTTATTCAGAGAGGAGCCTGTGAGCAGCTTGCCCTTGCTACCAGCAATTACACCATCCCTCATCTGAAAGTGCTGTGAGAAGCACTCATGAAAACATCCTTCAGGAAAAGAGTTGGGGTTTTTATAAGGAAATTATTTACTAGCTCAAAGGACCATAAAGGAAAAACCTTACTTTAGAAGGTTCTGCCCTGAGAAAATACATATGGGGCCTATATGATGCCGTGGAGACATAAAAATTACTTACTATGTTTCTCTCTTTATTCTTTAAGATTTTAGCCATCGTATTAAAATTGCTATTTTATTAATCTACTTGTTGACAGCCATTCTTTCTGAAATCCAGGAAGAGCCCTGCACTGTATCTCTCCATCTCTCTCTCTCATCTTACCACCAACCCAGTGCAAAACAAGGTCTTACATGGATTTTTAAAAAGCTGTTTGCTGTAATAGTGGAAAATAAGTCTGACAAGAAAAATACTTGGAAAGCAACTAAGTAAAAGTCTAAATTATACTGTCATTTGCACCATTACATCAGTAAAACAGATATTCTGGTCAGGACTGGCTTTGTGGTGCATAAGTGGATAAATTCAAAGGAATACTTACTCTGGAGATTTTCCACCAAGAAGCCTGGTGCTACCAGGCCAGCCATAGGGATAGGATCTGTGATCAGATGCCTTAAAGAGAACATCTTCTGGGATTTAAGGGCTAAGAATTTAAAAGGTTGTTTTGTCTACCTATTATGCAAAGATGGAACCATTTTGTAGTATAACAGGTACGGTTATGTTTTTTGGGCATACCGTAGAGATACAAATTAAAACAAAAGAGAATAAATACCTGTAAAATGGACTGCTGGTGTTATAGAGGCACAAACTCACACTTTACCTTCTGTCACAGTTTTGGAGACAGGCAAACACGATCTTCTCCATCAAGGGCAGAGATAGTCACGCCAAAAGGCACATCTCAGAGGTGGGAGGTGAATGGGCATGATGCCCACCCCTCAGGCTATGGACCTCCAGGTGAGGAGGAGCTACACAGCTGTATCCATGGTAGAGAAAACAGTGCCTCTGGAGCAGAGCCTCTTCCCATAACCACGGGCAAGACCGGGCAGAGAACGCAGTGGAACCTCAGATTTTATCAGAAGTTTCACCATGGGTTTCTCCCCAAGGCTTGCTGCCTTCCAGCAACCAGGTGACCAGATCACCCAGCAGCCTTCACAGCTGTACCATCCCAGTGAACCTTTGAACCTGAAACACAGCTCATTCCAGGTATATTTTTTTAAACAGTAATGGTAACGGGTTAAGCTGGTAATTTAAATCATTCTCATGAGACAGATGTGTCTAGAGTGTGATTTTATGTCCAAGCTGTGGCCTTTGTACCATCTGGTTTAGTGGTACGGTAGCCCCAGTTACTATGGTTGTGAAGCCACACAATGTATCACGACCAAGGATCACGGATCAAAGGATCACGATGTAATGCATGAGTGGCTCACACACTACCTGTGCTGAGGATGGGAACATGCATAGATAGTGAGTGCAGCAATAAAACTCATAATTTTCACACTAATTGCTTCTTTGCTTCTATAGCCACAGCCTAATACACGGCTTGATCTCATGTGAGCTGCCCCACTGACTTCTAGATGTTCACAAAAATAAAGATTCTGTAAAATACAGAAGCATTCTTAGAAATTTGATGCAAAAAAATGTATTTCTTCTGTGGCCTCACCTTAGCCGTACAATACCCTCAAGATTTTAGATTTAATGAAAACATTACTCTTGTACTGCAGACAGCAGCTTGGAAATATGACCAGAAAAGTAAGGTAGGCAAAGAAAAAACACCTCAAGCATTCTTTAAAAAAGAACTTTCCGAAATCTAATTTTTGAATCAGCCTCTTGATATTCTTGCAGCCTGACTCATAAAATGCCAAGTGTGTGTGGGAGAGGCAGAGGGGGAGAGAAGGGATGACGCTGCCGTTTAAAAAATTATTATAAATGGATAAAATGCCAACTGTCTGCATTTTACTCTCAAGACATCATCATTAACTGGCCAAGATTATTGCCATCATCTGTAACTAACAATGCAAAGATGATTAGTTCTGTTTCTTCAATTTAAAGGAGACTGTCATGAGACTTGACAGCAACACATTCAACTTGCAAGGAACAGCTCAAGTCAGGAGTTTTCTAGACAGTTTTAGTGATGTTTCCTTTTTTGTTCAAAACATAGCAATTTAAAATACGTGCTTGCATGATCACAAGTAGTCTGGTTATCCATAAAGCAAAAATTCGCCGTATCATTTAGTTTGCTGTGTTTATACCATTTATTCCCTCTTGCTTCTGCTGACATGAACTGGTTTTGTTTTCTTTTCTGCAGAAGGGTTTCACCCCTGGCTGTCACCCACCACAACATCCTGCTGGCGCGCGGGCTGCAGACCGCAGAGAGGAAGGTTTGACTTTTACATCCAAATGCAAACCCTGCTGTCTTTGGCAGCTTTCAAAATGTAGGGGAAGCACGTTGTGTACAGGCCTAAACTTAGTAAAGGCAGTGGGACTGTGGTATTGCCATGTTTTAACCCTTCATTCTCTGGGCCACGTATTGTTACAATGTTAAGACGTGTTCAGTAATGTCAACAAAGCTGTCAAGATGTGTACTAGGGTGCACATCTATGAATGGGGCCCCGAGCATGATTGGGAGCTCTTTTTCCCACTCTGCAAGGTGTCTGAGAGGGAACCAAGCAATGTGTGCTACCAGCTTATGAGTGCCTTCCAACTTGAAATATTCTATGACTTCACGAAAAAAAAGTGTTCACAGAGAAGAAAACAATTCTGAGAAGTCACACAACATCAGTTTCCTGCTTTTGGGCCAGCTGGCTGGATGTGTTTGAGTGGAACACAATGCAAATGTAAGCCCACAGAGAGGCCTTGTTTTCCAGACACAAAGACACAGGTTAGGGAATCCCACTCTTGGCTCTGAGCAAACCATTCAACCTCAGTGTTGCTTGACACAGAAGCACAGACCAGCTTCCCAATGAGCCTGAGGCACGGCTTTTCACACAGTAATTTCTCTTCACCTGCTGACATTTTTTGGCACACCACATGCCGTGCAGGGGCCTGGCAGCAACCTGCACCCACTCAGTGCTGATGCTCCCACCCCCTTCAGGCCAGAACCAATTCATCAGGATAATGAAAGGTGTCTGAGTGGGTGCTTAAGGAGAAAATTACAGCCATTTTTTGTATAAAGCTAAGGACTACTAAGTGTCCCTGCTTCCCAGCACATATCCTTGGTTGACTTTAGGCATTCATGTGTCAATTCCCTGTGGTCATGTGTCAGAGACAGGCACTTTGGTGTTCAATGGAGACAAAGCAGCAATGCCTACAGGTATAGGAGGGTTTGCTTGATTTTAGGTTCCCAGCAAAGTTTTCCAGTCAAACCTTAGGTATCTGTGGACTTGGAGCTACCAGAGTACCTTGCAGATAACACATACTTGAATTTAAATATTCCGATGCCACTGAAGTTACCCGCAACAGTTATTTCCATGGTTTACCTTGACTTCTGTGCGAACAGCTGCATAGTGCTGAAGTCCTGACGAATGGTGGGTGAGCATCTTCAACTGCTGTTGACTTTCTCTTTTTTCCCTAGGAAAGCTGAAAGCAGATTTCCAAGAAAATCATACTGTGCTCGGAAATAGAATTTTATAAAGGAAGCTTTTTAGAACATTAGATGCAGAGAGGGACCAAGGCCTCTTGACTAATAAAGACCTGGCAGCAATGTCTTCTATGACCAAAAGTTCACAAAAGACCTTATTCTGCAAGATACAGACTATCAATTTTACTAACATGATCTTCTGTGGCATTTAGCAGACTTAGCAAAGACCAGGAAACACAGATCACTATATTCCCATTGAAACATAATTGTCATTTTACTGCATGTTCCCCCACTGGGAAAAAAAAAAGTCAGGTTTTGAGTACCTGTTGTACCAATAAGTATGCATAGTACGCGCATACAATTACATGGTACACATCATCGTCCTCTCTGGAGAAGAGCTTTAAGCATGGCAAGGTGGCAGCAAAACCCTTAGTGTCACTCAGTTTGCAGTGGTTGTGCAGGAAGAAGCTTCAAAAAGGAACAAGGTCATGGACATAATGTTGCTATATTTGTGAAAATGCTGTACTGGAAAATGCTCAGGTCTGACTCTAAGCATTTCTCTGAAAGGAGTTTTGATCTGGATCTGATCTGACAAGACTCAGGAGAGCATTTGTAGGTCGAATGACTCCCTCTCTAGGTTACCAGGCTGATATTTGAGTCACTCAGGTGCTCTGGCAGAGATAAGCATAATGTGCAATGACATCTAGGCTACACCAGAAGATAATGCTGCTTCTGGTGTATTATTCAAGATACGTGCCAGCAGACTGGCTTCACCTGCTTAAATACACACTGCAGCGCATTTGTGGCTAAAGCTGTACTCAGAGTGACAGAACTAAACTGAACTGCCACCCTCAGGAAAACTTTATTAGAATAATTTCACGTTAGGCAGTTTATGTAACTGGATGTTAAAAACATTGCTTTCTAGAAACACTGTCAAGCACGTATCCTCAAATAACCCATTCAACTTATTTTCAAACCAGAGGTACCTGGAAATTCTGACCATACAGACTCCTGGAAATCATTGCACTGGAGCAACTCTTCAACCTGCTCTTGACTTTCTTTGAGAATGCCATTTCAGATCAAAATGCTGAAGATATCTCGCATTGAAAATCAAATCATTAAGAGATCTAAACTGGTATGGGTTTTGCTGCTGAGAAAAAAGGCAGATAGCAAGAATTTTGCAAAATTACCAACTTTGCCAGTTTCCAAAAGAAACACACTGTGCTTTTTTTAAATCCTTGAAAGCATGATTCCTATCATGTTATCAGACAATGGATTTTCAAGTAATTCTGAACATAACTTATGCTGCAGACTATGGAACAAACTTTTAGGACTGTTTTTTATGCTAGATGGAGATGATACAAAGATATCATTAAGGGTTAATGTTTTGGTATGGAGCCATAAGGCCAGTTCTGTGACAATCATGTGGTGGCATCTTAGCAAAGGCTCTGCAACTGTTTAGACATACTTAATATTTTGTGCTGCCAGAGTACAGAAGAATCTCAGCCTCTTTCTAAAACATCCAAGTAATTTAAAATAAAGCCACTAAGTATCAGTGGCAATATAACAGGTTTTCAGTATGTAAAAACTTCCTGCTTCTCTTCCTCTTGTTCGTTCTTTCAAGTGTTTTTTGTGGCAAAGCTTTACACAGGAATGAATGGCAAAAGTGACACTGCTGTCATCAAGAGAAATCCCTTGGAGCAGAAAGAATACCTCCAGCAAAGCTTCGGAGGGAACATGAGAAACAATCAAAACACAACATGCATTTTCAAAATTCATTCCAACATGAGAGGCACATAAAAGATAGTGTTGCATATATTTCAATCCTTGCTTTGCTCATGCTTCCACCAAGAAAAAGTCTAAAAAAACTATGCTCACAAGAGAAATAGCTGCAAAATTTAAGATGTTACCACCCCTCACAAGAGATTATGCAGACCTGTACCTCAGCACCTTCACAACTTAGTTAAAACTCCTTTGAAAAGCACATTTATCTCCAGTCACTAGATTTTGTTGGGAAACAGCTGAGATGAGTGAGTGTTGAGTGCACACACTGCACTCCATCAGCTACTCTAACAGACCTAGCTGAAGACATGCACTCGTGATGTCTTAAATTGTATCAGATAGATGTGCCTGGAGCTCATCCAGCCTCTCTTCAAGTTTCCACCATGCTCTCAGATCTTATGAAGATGGAGACTGAATCAGCCAAGCTACACTTTTGCTGATTTCCCAGCATTATTGCAGGCAGGTTCAGCTACCGATAGCTCTTATGCTGGTGTCAAAAATCTCTGATTCTTCCTACTTCCCCACAGTCAGAATGACTTTCTGTTTTGGAATGACTGGTGCTCCTGGCTGACCTGCAAACTTCCTTCAGACCCATAGCTGGCAAGATCACGAACCCATTGCAGAGGAGTGCTGATTGTACTACTGTACATAGAAATAGGTAATTCCTCCCCCCAGCTTTCTATTATTGCATCAAGTGCTCCACGAACTATGTCTCATGTCCAGGCTGTATGCTGTGGGTATTATTTCCTCAACAGATGTGTTGTCCCATGCATGGGAAGAAATGTTAGTATTTGATTTTCTCTGGGAAAAAAAATAAATTAGAAAGTCAACAGTGCTTGTATAATACCTGAAGTGAAAACCCCACATAATTCTGAGGCCAGTAGATACTGGATTAAACTTTGCACTGGAGGCAAATTCTTGGATATACATCCTTGTTCCTGTTGTTTCTCTCCCGCTTTCAGAAGCAGAGAGAAAATGAAACTCAACTGCCCCAGGCAGTACACAAGTCACATTCTCCTCTGATTGTTACAGATTTATTTTAATTCCAAGTTTCTCTGTCTCTTTCTACATGATGTTACTAGAAACCCTGAGCACTTTTATTAGTATTGTTAAGACAAATCTAAAATAAGAGAGACATAAATGTCTCTTCATAGTCCTGTCTCGGCTCCAACTCAGCACTGATTCTTACATTTACTGGTTCGGTTTTTACTACAGTTTCAAGTCTGAGCCCTTCAGTGCTTGAAGAGCTGTTACGAGCTTGCCCAGAGAACTACTTCCTGGCTGGGACAGGTTGGTACCCTCTGTACCAAAACTGGCATCTCAGACAATCACAAAGCACTTGGTATCTGTCAGGATTTTCAGGCTATTCTGTGAATCCAGACAATCCAGAATCAGACTTGCAGAAAATAGAAGCAGAAGAAAAATCAGCCGTAGTTGTCTGGCTACACTCAGCTATCTGGTCTCACCCCTCTCACAGAAGGCTTGGGTCTCTACCCCCCTTCTTTCTGCCTGAGGAGCACAGGGGTGCAGGCACTTGCCAGCTCAGGTCTGGAAGCAGAAGAGTTGTGCCGGAGTGACAGAGCACTGGAGCCAATAAGTGCTGAGCTCCACTCCAGCTGGCTTGGACCCAGACAGCTCAAGTTTCTCTGCATATCACTTCCCTGCTCTCCAGATTCTGGGGCCAGCACAAGCAGAGACAGCCCAGATCTGTTTGCACACAGGATCTAAGTTGTTTTCCTGTTGCACAAAGCAGAGCAAAACAAGATGAAAGGAGTAGCAGCTGGAACTACACAGCTTTGTAGAGATTCCATAAAGATGCACGCATTTGCTGGATCTGTAAATGAGGAAACGCTTTTCAAACACTTTGCACTTGTAAAAGGCTGCTAAGGGAAATTCACCCATCCTGCAACTTTAAGAGCTGCAGCTGTGGAGTGTAAGCACAGAGCAGTAAGCAGTTTGCTTACCCACAGCTGCTTTCCTCATGCAGCAACTCTTCCTCCCTACTGGAGGGTGAACTTCTACCTGATATAAAGAATCGGCAGTAAGCTAGAAAACAATCAAAAGGGCTTTTTTCTTCCCCTCCCCTGCCACCTTCTGCCTGGAGATATTTAGAGAAAGCAGGATTTCTATGAGGAAAAGAATCACAGCCTGAAGTTGCTGTACTAACTTCCGGTTAACACTGTATGAAAGCATTCAGAGAGCTCCTCACTCACATCCTTCACAAGTCTAGAGGACAAGAAAATGAAAGCATATGACCCTGCCACAGATGAATGAGGTACATTTAACATTCATGCCTTTTTGTGCACAATCCAGTCAATCCAAAGGGCAGTCATTCTTCTACTGAATCACACTGCAAAATTATTTCTATCTCACTGTCGTGCTTTCTGAACAGTTGCCTAAATATGCTTCTTGCAGGAATTCAGTTTGCTTTCATTTAAGATTGCAAATAAAGAGACAAACCAAAGCAGTAAGAATAACACAAATTTAAGTATGTGCTTTTATTTTATACTTTCATGGCACATTTTCATTTGTAAACATTAAATTACCAGTCCTCTTCTTCAGATGTTGAAAATAACCACCAGACATTTGAGACAATTACCTGAGATTTTTAAAAAGAAAAGAAAGAAAAAAAAAGAGAGAGAAAAAGATCTGGCATCTTTTACATTACTCACATACAGTACCATTTTAGGAAGACTTACAAAAGGTAATGTTTTCCAAAATAGGACAGTTTTCTTTTGATTATAAAGATATACAAAATACATCAAAATGCCTTGGAATGATCTTATTAAGAGTATGTGGCAAACCAAACAATTGTTCGACTGATTAAACTGTTTCAAACAATTCCATTAATGCATAGCTGAAATACTGCATCAGTCCTGCAGCAGCATGATATCCACATTGTCATGAACACCTTGTAAAAGCAGCTCTCCTTGGTAAGTGACGATCTTCCGTCGTTTTGCTGCCTTAAGCGTTCCCACCAGGGCTTCAAAGAGGTTGGCACACTTCTCATCAGCAAACAGCACACCAAACTTCACGCTCACTTGTCCATCAGCATCTAAATAAAAGACACAATGTAGATTTCCTTCAAGTTAGGAGATTACTGGGGAGATAAGGTGGCACAGAGAACATTGAAAGTAAACACCACTGTGTTTCCCAGTTTATTTGGGACCATATTATGAATGCTGATGATAAACAGTAGGCAGAACTCCTGCCTAATCTAACTTTGCCTTTCCCTCCAGAGACTTGTATCATGGACCATATATGTGCTCTGTTTACTTTTATTGACGACTTTCTGAAACCACAACAAGCACAGGCTATTGAACCCCTTCACAGCATTTGGAGGAAATTAGTTTTAAATAATTAAAATCCTAGAATATCTAAAATTGAGGGAGACCCATAAGGATCAAGTCCAACACCCTGCTCCTCCAACTTAAGTCTAAACCATACACTGAAATATTTTTTTCACAGTTTTTTTACTCAATATTTGAGGGTCACATTCAAAAGGCTGCAATGTGAATTTTCACACAAAGCAAAAATTCAAAAATATATGTTAAAGTTATGTTATTCCTAATAAGCAGATGCAGTCATACAAAATGCAAGATGTACATATGCATTTAGGCTTTGAAAAACAAGTGGAACTGAACAAATGGCACCAGAACTGACATATAGGAGCAGGTAGCACATCCACAAACTGCATAAATATTTGTAAAGAAAGAGAACTCTTAGCAATGAAAAACAATCTTAAGAGAAAATGGTACCTTCTAAGCAAGTTTAAGGAAGTTTGGAACCACACATATAACTCCTGGATTAGTTTTAGGCACACAGACCAATTTCTTCCAAATAATATGATTACGAACAGAATTGAAATGCATGAATTCTGAAGAAAAGAAGCTACCAAGGAAGGAGGTGGAAGGAGAAGGTGCAACTCTCTTCTGTGGTGACTGTAGCGAGTAGTGAAAGCCCAAAGAAAAGGTGACTCTTGCAGCTGATTCAGGATTCAGGGAGCAGGATTTCGGACCTGCATCCTCTCTGCTGCAGAGGCTTAAATGTTTAACTTTATAACAGAATGACTTTAAAGGATGGAACACAGGCAGTAATTACCATACAGTCCAACATTAAGTGCATATGCAGGTTTTCAGGTTACTTGCTTATTTGAATTTGCCAAGTTCTTGGTTTGATATAACACGACTACATCTGTATGACACGCGTGCATGATGACATGTATGTACATGCATCTATAACATGACTACATCCATACAGAGATACTACAACACTTACTTTTGGTTCCCAGCCGCCGAATCTCCTCAACTAAGAGGCTAATTTCATGTTCCACATTCATTGTGGTCTAAAAGGAAAAAAAAAAAAATAAATTACAAAGTTATTAGGAATCCTGTAAATCCTTTGCACCGTTCTGGTGTGTTCTCAGCTCTTTAGGAATGTCACAACACTTCATAAATCCCAGTAGCCTGGAGATGCATGACTACAGGATAATCTAGGATTTTAGTCTTGAACAGACAAAGAGCATCTGCACCTACACATTTGAAGGGAAGAGTACAGAAGTCACAGTCTTGCTACATTCCATACACAAATATAAGAAGCCAATCTCAAAATATGACAGATGTGGGAAGGTCAAGGAAGAGGAGGGTTGTTTGTTTTAAAGAACGAGCTTAAGCTGCCACAGAATCAGAGCAACTCACTAACATCACAGGTCTTCAGGGCCCTTGCAACTTTCCATCCATGGCCTCAATTAAAATGGAACATCTGCCTTTAAATTTCTCTCTAGGATATGTGGTAGGTTTGGTTTCTTAAACCACACCACAGCTTTCTACATATGCTGGGAAGATACTGCAGACACGTATTGCTGGTAACAGGCACGCATGGCGTCTGAAAGCACAGCAGCTCCTGCATACCTGCTACTGAGAGCAGAACTGATCAAAACTCTGCAAGCGACCTAAGGCAGTCAACATTTTTGCCATTCAAAGTGATCCCGAGAATCTACTACACAGCCAAACACATCCTGGGCACCTCTTAGCCGTGACAGGCAGCAATTTGCACCAGTGTGTACCCATGTCTTGCAACAGTCCAGCCATATGTGGCACAGCATACGGCAACACTACAGTCACATACAACACCATCTGGCCACAAAGCGCCCAAGGTTAATAACTGCAGACACCTGAAAGGTATTTTATGGCCTGTGCGGTACAAAACAGCATCAACACAATGAAACCTTTTGATGTTGAACTCCTTAAGCAAAAACTGGCATTTAGGTAAGCACAGGAAACTGGGCATCACAGACAAAGCAAAGCATCAAATGCAGCCTCCATGGGTGCCAACAATGCAGCCTGGAACAAAAGCCACTGAGAGCTTCTGGAGCTGAGCGCTAGCTAAAAAGGGCTCAGTGAGCAATGAAACCCACACTGCTGTTCAAGAAACCGGGATTTCTGCACTAGTATGAAAGTGGAGTTAAAAAATAGACATCTGAATGCATCACAAACTCTTCCTAAGAGAAAAGCTTCCCCTCCTTTATTTTTTTTAATTGAATTAAAATAGGTAAGAGTGACATAGTTCCACTTCCTGACCCCTTATGATTTACCCAAGAGGCAAAAAACTCTTTGCAGCAGAGATCTGATTCTCAGATCCAAAATACACATGCAAAAAAAAAGGTTTCTTTTTAACATGCAGAACTGAGCAAGCTTTATTATCAGCATGGGTTTCGGGCAAAGCCCCAGCCAAACCACAGGTTCATCCCTAGCGCACGGTAACAGCAGCACCGCAGCGGATATCAGCAGACCGACAGGCGACACTGAAACTGGACGTGCTGCCGTGGGACCACCGCTTCAAAAGGGCAGGGCAGCAAGGCTGCACAGATGCAGCTGCCTTAGGTGAATTCTACAAACTTCGGGACTTTGTTTGAATCGGCACTAAATAGATCAAGTCGGCAAGGAAAATATGACCCATCTCTTAGAAAGCTTACACTCCCATTATTTGTCAGACTGCCAGTTTTGATATTGGTCATCACAACAGCATAATTATCTTCTCTTTAAATACGTTCTTCTCACTTTAAAGGCTCTTTTTTACTTACAGCTCTTTAAAATCACGTTGATTTCTAGTTATTTTCATACATGTACACGATCAATATAAACAGCAGTATTCAGAACAAAAAAAGTTAAATTCTGCGTTTTTAGACAAGACTTTTGAGATCAGAGAAGCGTAGCTGAGCAAGGAGTAGGGATGCTCGGTATTTCAGAACTTAAATATTTGCTTTATACTGCAGATGCTCAACACACCACCTACCAAAAGTGCACGCCAACTATTAGACTTCAATATTCCTGTTGCCAATACACTGCTTCAAGGCAGTACGTGGTATGGAAATTAAACTTCTCCTTATTTGGCAGAAACGCGCCGAACCGCTGCGCACACGCACATCTGTCACCCACCGCGCCGACCTGTTCCCGTGCAGGCACAGATGGCCCCTCGGCGGCACCGCGCTGGGAGGCAGAGCGCGGATCCCTTCCCACGGCCCGGCGGGATCCG
>WAAG01088729.1:6164-23452 GCA_013390105.1 Tichodroma muraria | reverse complement strand
CTGCCCCGCCCCGCAGGGAGCGCTCCCGCCGTGCCGTGCCTAAATTCTTCTCGCGGCACGGGCGCTGGTGAGTTTGTTAGGTAAAACGCCTTCCAAGGCCAGCCCTTTAGCAGCTCCCCCTTTTCCAGTGGGTCAGCTTTCTATAATTCACCGTGTTGCTTCAGTCACTCTCCGTCACCCTTCCGTCTCCCCTGGCTTCCTCCCGTGACATCATGCCACATTCCTTAGGCTCCCCCACATTTATTTTCTCCTAGAAAATCAGTTTTCCCTCCAGAGAAAATGAACGAGCTAGGTTAACACCATTTACTCTCGATAAGGTTGTGTTGCAGTGTATCTGTGTTTCCATTCAGCACCCATATCCTCACACCCTACGCTGCAGAAAGAATGAAACTTAATATTTTCTGTCTTGTATCATGGCATCCACTGCTACTCTTGTCTCTCCTTCCTCTTCACCTCACAGAAACGTTTACGTCCTCTCTCAAGGACTCAGGCATTTAAGCTGGGAGCTGTATTAACTCCTACAAAGCAAGGAAGCTGGCCGCCAACCCCCCAGTCAGAGCCAAGGCTCGCATTGAGGCTCTCCCAAAAATTCTCACTGCCACACCTGAAGGCTGAATTGCCGTTCCCGGCTGTTTCTCCCACCTCGTCATCAGGCATGACCGCCCCAAAAGCAGAGTTGATAAAAGAAACTATTTCCAGCTCTTGCAATTCACAGTTTCCATGCGCTAGTTTCTGGAGGTGAGGCTGAGATTCTTTCTCAGACTGTGTGCTTGTGCCAGTTGGGGCTGGTCCCTTGCTACATTCTCCCATCCCAGCTGTGAGGAGGAATAAGTAGGTGATGGCATCTCAAACCACGGTAGCAAGTTCTGCTAGGGCTCAAACCTGCAGCTAAATTGATTTCCACAGTGGAAATGATGCCAAGAAGATCACATTTTTAACGCTCCAGGGGTTATAGTCCAAGCTCATTGCTTTTCCAAGGGATTTTTTGGGATAATATTTTCATGAAAAGATTAACTTCTAAATTAAATAATCACTATTTATCGATCATTTACAGAATCTTTGGTAATTAAACCAAAAAACATACTGCTTTCTGGTTTTGATATGCTATCAAAATATTTTCCGGAACAGATCAGATGTATTTTACATCAGTAAGGGAAGCTTTTTGCAAAAAACAAACTTTGACAGCGAGGAAAACAGGATTAAAAGGGCTACATTCCTGAGTTGCTAATGAAAAAAAAGCAATGTAAATCTATCTGAATTGAATCAAAACACAGTGAAAATTCCCAGGAGAATGTAGTATCTGAAGAGCACTGATGCTCTGTGCACATGATGCCATATGTGCGTACTGCTTTTCTGAGGTCTTTGTTATACTGGCTGGCAAAATGCTAAATACTACAGTAAAAAAAAAGGTAGTTTTTAAAGGTAAATCTGAGATTAAGATTGATCTGAGATAAAGCTTTTAAAAGTGAATCTGATTAGTATGTTAGCAAATACATCAAAGATTCCAGTTATTTAGCAGTATGGAATAAAATGCTTCTGGTTTTATTGTTAACAACATGCTTTCAGATGAGCATAATCTAGATTTCTTAATCGTCAAAAAACCTCACTACATTTGCACAAATGTAGGCCTTTACATAATGTGATTATTATTATAGATAATTTATGTTTGATCGAGTAATAGTTTGTGACTTTTCAGACTAAAGGTATTATTATTATGCTGGTAATGAAATCTATGTTAAAAATTATTTTCAGTTTTGACTCATAGAACAATTTAAGAAGCATCAACTATATTTCTGTGAAAGATGATCAAAACTCTGTAATTCCTCATCTTATTTTCTTTTAACACATTTTTTTGAGTAAGCCTAATACATTTTTTTTTCTTCTGTCTTTTGAAAAGGAAGTGTTATTCCCAAGTATTTGTCTCCAGGCATCAGGAGACTATTGAAATACTTTTGTTACTATTTCTCTCATGGCCCTTTCTAGTCATGTAATGTTAAAATAGGTTAATAAGAAATCAAAACCATCTGTTACCATGACAGTTAAGGTAACAGATACTGCCAAAGTACAAAAATTAGCTGAGCAGCATCAGAACTAAATGACTGATTATGCCCTTACAGGGGCAGCAGAAGTGAGCAGGAAACATGATAATTATGGAGATGGTGATTTCCCATCATTCTCTTTCCACAAACTGATGCTGATTTAAAAATGAAAGAAGTGCAAAATTGTCCTTTACAAGCTCACAGGACAGACATGGAAATATTGCTCATACATATTTCATATAACTGGTAAAGGTCATCATCAGACTCATAATTCATTATGCATTTTGGCTGCATAAGAGTGCTCCCTAAACTCATGAGATTCAGCCTTAAAACAGACTATTCTGATTTAACCTTCCTTGGCATCTCACTTTATTGTTACTGTCCCCCCAGATGCCCATGAAGGCAGTCAAACAGAGGAATTACGCATGATGTAAAAAACATCACTTGAGAACAACAGAGTAGACATATTGCATCTGATCAAACCATCAATTTAACTGGACATTTTGCCTCCAGCGGGGACCAAGAGCAGGCATTTGGAAAACAGTGCAATCAATGAAAACTACTGTTTTTTCTCCTGGCTCTTGGCACTTACTGGAGCAAATAATTATTCTATCTTCTCATTTCTCCATCACATTCCCTAATTTAATCTCATATGAGATGAATGTGTCTCCATGTTGCTAATCCTTCTTGTTTCTCTTTATAATTTTTCAAAAAATTCTGTGTTAGCTTCTGGGATTGAAGTAGCAGAACAGTCAGTATTACTCAGCATGTGGGTATGGTATATACAGAAGACGTAAGGATATTTTTGGTTTTGTTCTCACTCCCAGCAATAAAAATTCCCAACATTTTACTTGATTTTTTTAAAAGCTCTAAGCGCTATGAACAATGGTTTCAAAAACTATTTCCAAAGTGGTAGTAATTAATTGTTCTGTTACAAATAATTAGGATTACTCTCTCCCCAGTACACTACTTTGCATTTTTCAGCACTATCAGGTGTTTTACTGCGTAATTTAAAATAGGATCACACAAACCTCATCACCTCTTTTCCCATGTCTTCAATGACAGCTTTGAGCAGCACAGCAGGTCCAAACAGAAACGGTACTAAGAGCTCACTAGTAATTAGTAACTTCTCTCTGTCACAACTATCAGTTGACTACCAGCTTTACCTCTTGGTCTCCTCCTACTTTTCAGCTGTTCATTAATTCTGAATGGAATCTGAATATCTTCTCACCCCATGAGAAATGACCTTTATAAAAGTACTTAATGTTTATAGTAAACACATGGCAAACATATTTGTTGTTACGGGTTTCTCCAGAGACAGGTGTGTAACAACATTAGGGCCAAGCCTGAAGAATTTAGGGGAAAGTTACTAAGTCATTTGCTAGGTAATGGCCATTTATATTGTTTTCCAGCATGTATTAACTAGACATTCTGACTTTACTGGTATATGTTGATAACCCATGCTGTTCTTCTTTTGTATAATACTGTTCTTTTTAATTTTTGTTGTATTGTATGTGCTTATGTGTAGGCAGGCATATGCATCACATGTGCATACACAGAGTTTTCTGCTGAGATCCTTCCCAGTTAAAAACCATTAGAACTGACATCATGATTTGCAGATTTCACTGTTAGATGAGATCATCTTAACAGCCTTCTTATATAACCCAGGTCTTACTTTTGTCTTACAACACATTTTTGTTTGACATTATTATTAGAGATTTAGTAGAGACATCAATTCTTGTGTCACATCCCCTTGCTTCAACACCAGTAGCTTGTACCTTTTCAAAGTGCCAGATTCTCCTTACTGTCTCCAAAGCTGGATGGAAACTGTGGTGCTGTGATTCAAACAGGAGTGTGTGGATGTGTCTTGTCTTAGCCCAGCCCCATCAGGTATCTGTGCCATCGACCTGCCCTGAGTCACTTCTCACCATGGGTGTATTGCACCTGTTGTACAGGTGTGCTGTAGGGTTATGCCTCAACATAAACTCATAAAGCCAAGTCAGTCCAGCCTAAAACAGGTCTTAAAAGTCTTCATACGATTTAAAGATTTCAAGTGGCAGAGGATACTATGTTCCTTATTCCTGTGGACTTTGTAACACCACAGAAAATGGAAGATGTCTTTTTCTAAAACATGACAATGAGCTACAATGCGAAATTAAAATTCAAGTCAATGCTGTTATAGAAAGCTGAGGGGAATAAGTGATATTCAGAGAGTACGGACATTAGGGGCAGTCAAAAGAATAGCTGTTTTTTTCGAGACAAGAAAATCAGTGAGGAAAACAGTGCCCCATATCCAAAGCATCTTCATAATTTTTGGTCCAGTTATTGTCTTCCTTAGCCACTCTCTCTGTCTTAAGTCAGCAGTTGTTTCAAGGGAGAAAATAATTTAAACAAAATGAAAAGCATAGTGATGCTCTGGAAAACTTTCCACAAATTTGCGTGTAGAGCCACATTTAAAAATATTAATTGTACAGGCTCTTAGCTTTACTTTTCCTACAATGACCAAAAAAGACCAAACCAAAAGAGAACAGCAGAAAAAAACCTCAACACTTTCTCTTTTTTACTCTCTCAGTGAGTTGAAAAAGTATCTTAGCAAAACATAAGCGTTTCTTTTAATGTAAAAGAAAATATACCAGACCAGCCTCAGAACAAGAGAGACTACAAATGCAAACACGGTGACTGCTGACAGTGTTGGTTCTTGAATGAGCACTTCAGTTGAGGTAGATGGAATAATTCACTTAAGCTCACTGGTGTCTGTCCAGGAGAGGGGACTTGTTTTAGGAAGGCTTCAGTGCATCACAGCCTTCTTATTATTCACTAGGTGCCTCAAACAATGTAATGCTGCTGCTTCCTAAATTTAGCATGTAAACCTATACTACAGTGGAATAGAAAAGAGGAGTATTTAAATTCATGAAGTAAATCACTGAAATTACTTGCTCCACCCCTAAGCCAAGAGTAAACCTCTGCATGAAATGACAGAAAGATACTATATCAATATAAGCTATAAGACAGGGCCATAACATTAGTTATACAGCACACCATATCTGATAGCAGTTACTTGAAGATTGAAGAAGCCAAAGCCTTTCTTAACAGGCACAAAGCCAAAATTAGTCGGGGGGTGATGCTTTTCTGCACAAAAGAATGTGAAGTAAAGAGGACGTGCATGAATGTTTTGAGAGAGCAGAGCATCAAACAGTGTTTGGAGACAGTTTGCAAAGAGAAAAAAAATGTATAAATAGCTGATTGTATGTAATGTGTTTTAGATTGTTCTTTGTTATAAGAGCTGAATATTTGAGAAAGAGCAACATGAAGACTAAAGACTTTCTCATATTCCTGGTGTCAAAAAATCTTGTGTGGCAAGGAAACAGCAGTACATCTCCTGATCTCTAGACAGCATGGGAACAGCTGAATCATCCAGTCCCTCTGTCCTCTTGTTTGGTATGCATCATGAAAAAAAATCACCTCCCTTTCTCCTTTCCCTTTAGACATACATACACATACTGATATTTTGGGGAGTTTTTCAGAAAACCAAAAATACAGGCTTTGCATAAAAGGTGTCAAATACTGTTAGCAGAGATGACAGTTACGTTAATATGGAATTCCTATTCACATCCATACCAAATACACTTGTAGGTGTAATATCATTTTTTATTGGTTGCATATAAATTTCCTTCCTAAAGCTCAGGCATTTATCATGAGTCATGACAGAAGTACATCAAATCTTTTCCTGAAGGAAAATGGAAATTGAAATGGGACTGTGGATTTGCATTTGTCAGAATGCATTTATTTAGCATCGTGACATGGCAAAAGTCATCACAGTTAATTTTTTTTTAATTGGTGAAATGTCAAGACCTGCTGACCATGTAATCATGCTTCACAGAAGTTTACAGCTGGCTAAAAATAGGGAAGAAAACTTTCTTTATCACTGGATTCATGACAGTTGAACACTTAATTCAAGATTCCTGTTCACGAGCATTTTAAGGATCAATTTTGTCTGTAATTTTGCTTGTCTGCATTCCAGGTTCTTAGCTGAAAAACAGTGCTTATGGTGCATATCACACCATTTGAATATGATAATATTTGCAATTGCACTGAATTTGTACTGTATTTTTAAGTCACATACAGAAAAAACTTATTGCTTCCTGCATATGGGGAAGTGCATTTTTAAGGGTAAGATCTGTATACAAACTATCTTTTAGGAATTATTCTCTGCCTTCAAGATGCAATGCCAGCACTGAGATCCAAATGAGGTTCAAATTCACGTGTCATCAAATTTTATTAATTTCACTGGCACTGCAGCCACAAGGTTTTNAAATTTTATTAATTTCACTGGCACTGCAGCCACAAGTAATTTGATCCTAAATATTTTGATTTCATGCTGTGTCAAACTGCAAGAGAGAACAACGATCAGACTCCCAGCATAGCTTCCGCTTCCCGTGGAGCGCTGGCAAGGGTCTCGCATATTGACCTAATAGCCTAGGAGGATTTCTGTCATGGTGAAGAAGGTTAAACTGTGTGTTGATTTCAGAGAGGAGACAAATAGCTAACAGGCAAGTACTATAAGAATATAAAATTAATTTGTGCTTTTAACTATTCCACATCTTTTGATTACAAATGGGACAATTTTCCCTGGCATCTAACACCTAAGTTTTATGAATTTTTCATCTGCAAAGTGAATTGCAATTGTGTATCTCAAGCTTCTGGGATAAGTCTTACCCTTTCTTATTTTTCCTTGAGGAAATTATGTCCAAGGATCTCTGACATGTTGGAGAAGCTTAGATTTAAAAATATAGTTAAGAAAAATATATGTCCATCCTTTTGTTTGGCTTATAGTTATCCTATGTGATTGTGTTACATGTATATGAATAATATTTGCCTCTGAAGGTATTGTGATGTCATATTTTGAAACCGATATTATTTGTTGTCTGTCATACAAATAACACAGATGGATCCCACTTCCTTTACGTTTACTGAAAGAAGCACAAAAGCTGGCTTGCACACAGGCAAATGTTTTCGCTGTGAACAGTTACAGAAACTTCCAAATGCACTTCCTCTGAATCCAACTATTTCTTAACCTTGCTCATACAGTTTCCTGTCTCCTTTTTTCACAATGTGTCATTCAAAAAAGCAAGGGTTTACCACTCTGAGTGCATCATCGCTATGTAGTGTATTAGGAACAAGCATATTACTCCACTGTAAACAGTAAATCTCCATTTTGATTTTAATGGTATCTTGTAAAACAATATTATATGACATGGAAGTAGGCTTCTGTTGGTCTGCAAATTTGGCAGAAATTATAAGGGTGAGGAGGGGGCTGATGATTCCAGAATGCGTGTATCTATTTCTGCTCTAAAATCCAGAAATAACTGTAATTACAGTGCTAACAGGAAACAGAAATTGGAGGGGTAGTTTTAACTTTTTTCTTCAAACAATCAATTGTATCACAGACTAAGCAAAGTAAGTCAGTGTTAACTAATAATTAGTGTTAACAAAGGCTCAGTATAAACCACTTCTCATATAGCAAATAATCATCAGTAAAGACTTGGTACACTGGTTAACTGGTTACTACAGATCAAAATGTTTCCATCACAGAGGCAAGCAGAAGGCTTGAGACTAGTACCTCACACCAGAAGAAATGAAGGTGTTGTTTTGTTTACTCACTTTCTAAGGAATACATATCCTTTATTTCATTACTGGGAAATAGAGCTTGTATGTGTTCCCAAGCTAAAACTGACTGCACAGACTATTTTTCTCACAGGTCAGATGTGAGGAAACAGGACCATTTCACTTCCTTCATAATCTCTATATAAAGAGAAGAGGAAAATGGGACCAGACCTATTGTTCTTACAGTTTCCTGCATCCTTTTCCACTATGCCTCATTCAAAAAAGCAATGGTTTGCCACTTTGAGTGCATTATCTCACTTTAGTGTATTTGGATATCTAATATTACATATGGCTTTTCCAGTACATTGACAATATCAGAAAAGCCCTTGGTAAAAAAGTTGTATGTGAAAGGTAGCTTCTGAGTTTGTGGGAGGGGGTTTCACATAAAATATTGTAGCTCCACATTAGAAGTGTTCTCTTTCTTTCAGGTTAATAAGATCGAACTACATAAATAAATAATCTAACCAAAAATCTCAAAAAACTATTTTTGGGTTTCCTTTCCTCGGTTGTTTTTCCTAGTTCATCAGTCAATTGAGTGGCTAGAGTACTATGATCAAATATAAATAAGAGAAAGGTTTGAGTTATAGAATCATAGAATCATTTAAGTTGAAAAAGTTCATCAAGTCTGTCATTGCAAAACACATTTGGTGCACTCTTGGCCACTCTAGTCCCAGGCTTTTTACCAGGGCTGCAACAACTCTTATTGAAATGGACTGGAAAGTGGGACAAGAAATTTCTGTTCTCACTCATCAATGAGCTGTAGATGGAGATGTGGGGAAACAAGCATGGACCCACTGTGTGCTCCTGTCAAGCTGTGCTTTGCTCTCCAGTGCTATTCCTTCTATCTCTATGACATCCTCTACAAATGAATTGCAGGGACTGTGCCTGAGGCTTGCCCTCACTGTCTCTCAGCCATTTGTAAGACACCTATAAAAAGAAGCATTACCCAGACATTTCTCATGAAGAAACCTCCTAGTACATGAGTCCATAGGTCAGGAGAGGATGAGGAGGCTGAGATAGCCTGCAAACCTTTTGGTTCCTGTTCAGGCTAAGAGATCTAGGCTGCTACCTTAGCCAGGCAGCAGCAGTGCTTAGGTTCTTGCAAAGAATCTGCATTGCCTTTTATCACGACTGGTTTTTGTTCTACAGGGGAGTACAGAAGAGATAAGAATTCAGGACACAGCCCTTCAGTCAGAGCGGTGAGTGCACATTCTAACAGCTTCCTGATTGAAGTATTTTCTGTAAGAGAGTCAAACTGCTCTTAGACTGGAAGAAAAGGCACATGGGAAGAGTAATGATGCAAAGTGCTGCTTTTCTTCACCTCTTATTTCATATTCCAGTATAAGAGAGATATGTGCTTCATGCACTCAAGAGTATTCTCTCTCCTCTGTCAAAGACACAAATCCTGGAAAATTACTGGTGGAAAGCACACACAAGTTGACAGTTCCACAAAAAAATGAATGGATTGCAAAAGATGCAATCATCTCTCTGTATTTATGCACATATATCCACCCCATCCTGACAGTCTATAACACACTCATTTTATGATTAATTTAAAGAACTGTAAGATCCGAACTTTTTTTCCCCTTAAGGAACACAGAGAAATAAAGTACTTGGCAATGATTCTACTTAAATTCAGAAAGTTGTAGCACTATGTGGGCTTAGCCCAAATTCTACCAAATATAGCTCTGCTAAAATGACTGGAACAGAACATGATGTTTCAAAAATAAAGACATTACATTTATTTAGAACACTTGGATGTGTGTTAATTAAGTGTATTTCCACTCTGCTCAAATCATGGTTTTAATTCAAATAACTTTTATTGATTTTACATTACAGGACTGTCATTACCATTTGCTAACTGAGTCAAGTTCTGACGGTAATAGCTTTTCTTCAGGAATTACTTATACACTGACAGGAAAACTACATCCTTCTTCTCTGACATCTTGAGACTCCCAATGCAAACAGAAGAAGTTTCAGTTCTGTGTATATTTTACATATCTTACTGTCAAATTCAAAAAATGCGGCCTGTGAATGGTTTCTGTGAATAGAAATGGTAGTACAATGAAAATGCTACTGTATTTTGAAATCAAGTTCTGCTGTCAAGTTTACCAACGTAAGTGCAAAGTTATGCTCCTCAATGTGATGGAATTATCCCAGCTTTTATAAGAATACATGCGAGCTGGGTATGTGTAGGTGAGGTCAATTATCAAAGGAGATGAGGATTTGGCTGTGGGGGTCTGGGTCAGCTGCAAAGCAGATGCTGAAGGGGCAGCCACAGCCAGGGCTAACCTTGTCCCAAGGGAGCTGCCTTCATCCCAGGTTCTGCTGCAGGGCCTGGCCAGAGCTGCAGCCCCACTGCATTGCTGCCCTGCATGTCCCTGGCTGCAGGCTGCTGGTGCAGACCACATGGTCCTGCCTGCTGCCCGGGCTGGGTGTGGCAGCAGGGGGCTTTTGCCAGCGGCCATGGCCACTGCCTATCTTGTGATCATGCACGGATCCCAGCTTCCCTTGCTAATCCCTCACAATAAATGTAGATAAAGAGATGCAGATGGAAATAGATCTTCAAAATGAGTCAAGATGTTTAGGAGGGAAAAAAGAGAAAAACATAAGACGGGGACAGAAAAAATAACATAAAAATTAGACAGTGTGAAGATACAAGAGTCTGTAAAACATATAAAAGCAAAGCTATATATAGAGAGGTAGACCTTTAATTATCAGATTCCTAGAGCCACCACAGATGGAGCACGCAGCATCTTAATATCCCCCCTATACCTGACTGAAACATCAGAGAAGTGTCACAACAGTGTTGTTTTTAACAAATTAAGCATATTTGAAAGCACATGGGGGTGTTTTTGTTCTAGAGGAATTTAAGAAAAAAAAATAAACTAGATTATTGCTATCTTAAAAAATATAAGACACAGAGATGGTTTTATATTTTATTTATCTTAACATACAAAGAACATAATTGTGGACAAAAAAAGGAATGAATTAAAATCCTTGGGAAACTAATATTAATGGAAAACAGACAAAAGAATAGGCTAAATCAAATTCTGACCAAGAGGGAGAATAACTCTGTGAAATAAAAAACCTGACTATCAATATTGTGCACGACTGTATTGCTGTCTGTGAGGAAAAAATATGCAGAAAGAAAGCTTAAAGGGGAAATTAAAAATCTTGCATAACTGATTATAACTGAAAATTCCTTAGGTAAAAAATAGTAAGATGGAAACTAAAATATAAGTGAAGTAATGTAGCTGTAAGGAAAAGGACAGTTGCACTTACATATGCAGCTAAAAGCATGGAATATAAAAAGAAGGAAGGGTTGAGTATGTGTGCAATATGGGAGAGATGTGAAATTTTGCTTTCAGCACTTCTTCCCACCTCGTAACCAATTTCTGACAAACTCGGTAATGTGCCAGAAGTTTCCTGAAGTAGCTATTAACAACCCTCCCAGACGGAGATCATTATTCAGTGGAATAATGAGGAATAATCAGGAAGGAATAATGAGGAATAATCCCATCAGGAAGGGATAACGTCCTATTTCATCATCAAGTTACAATGCACTTCCACATTCAGGGAGCAAGAGGAAAGAGTAAAAGGTAAGAAAACAATGAGAACTGCTCAAGAATCCAGGGTGACGGAACCTCAGTAAAAAAAGGTAATGGAGGTTAAGACTGCTTTCAGACTAGCTGGGACTTTGGTAATGAAAATTCTAGAGCTTCAAAAGAAAAAAAGGTATTGAAGGACTACAAATGTAACCCAAATAATTAAAAAAACCAATATGCATATAGCCTTATAATACTTCAAGGCAGTTGTTATCAATATACAAATAATTTTATGAATAAATATGTATGTTAGTGTCAAAAAGTAAAAAGAAAAATTAATCTTATCCCTCCCGAGTCTACAAAATTATAGATAATATATTTATAAAAGAGGATGTAGTCATTGTTATGAATAAACTGTAAATAAATATGGCAGCAAGACCAGATGAATTTACAGCTAAATATTGCAAAGATCTAAAAGGAGTTTTATATTTCAGTAAGAGACTTATTTCATAGTATCATGCAAGCAAGAGATATCCTTTTCTTTTGGAAGAAACAAGGATAGTTTTAAAATCTAAAGAGAGGTGGCATTCAATCAGCTGCTCAGACAGGTAATACAAAAAAAATCACTGCCTTCAATATATTCTGTAAAGGAATACCTCTCTAAAAACTACCAAACACAGTCAGCTCTGGCAGGGTAAGGGTAGGGGCCCCCCCACCTTTTGAGATGCAGAGATGAAATCTTCTGTAGAAATCTGCCAAAATCATAAGGAGTAAAGGTTGGTCTTTTCCAGTATCTTCCATTTAAATGCTTTAATTGAAACCCTTTCCTTTAAAGGCTTTCATTTGACTGCTTGCTCTTTTCAATCAGTTGAAGTATTTGGGTGAAAGAGAAAAGGGTTCAGATTTTTAAATATGGCCAACTTTTACAAGGACCCTGATAGACATATATAAATTAAGTGTTCAAAGGAGAGACTGGTGCAATAGTGAGCGATATGGAAAGGACACTTTTCATTCTACACTGGAGAAGTTTAGAGACAGTAGATATCTTCAGCCAGGATCCCATACATATTTCAGTGCTGACACAACACACTAGGGGGGCTGCTGAGAAAGAAGTTATTATTTTCCCTTCTAGGATGTGCCTGCACCAATGTGAGTAACCTTATTTCGGTGAGTAACCACATTGCTTTAGACCCACTGTTCACACGATGAAAGCTCTTTGCAAAGGTGCTTTCCTTGTATAGAAGGAAAAGAACAAAACCCCCATTGTTGTTACTGTCTGCTACCTGGCTCTGTGTGGAAAGGATTTTTACATCCACCGTGGAAAATCTCATAGCCTTAAATGTAGGATGCCCTTTTGAAAGAGAAACAATCTCAACAGGACTGGTAGAACTGGTGGGTTGATTGAAATACGGATGCCATTTCATAGAAGGTAAAAACAGCACATGACAAGACTGATGTTTTTCAAAATTGCAAAAATGTAAGTTTGGAAAGAGGTTGTACACTGTAACACAGAAAATACATGCAGAAATTTACAAAAGCATGGGTACAATGTCCATAAAATGGCTATATTCCTTCTAAAATGTTGTTTCATTACAAAGAAAATACATATGCTTTTAGAAAAGCAGAAAAGGACCTTCTTCCATTTGCAATTTTTAACACTGTTCTCAAAATCTTCTTCTGTCTGGAATAAAGTACTTTATGTCCAAAGGTATCTTCTTTTTTGAAAAAAATCAGGCAGTAACAGCAAACCAATTCTAAAGTCTGAGACAGCAAATATTTTTAAACATCTCCCGTTCATTTCTAGACCTAATCTACTTGTCTTTACACTAAAGAATCAGGATAGAACAAGTTCCCAGAACTCCTGATGAGCTGCAAGTAAAGGAGTATATTGACAGAGATTGTAAAACCTGTTCCACAGCATTATGTATGCAGAAGAATTTAGAAAGGCAATGACAAATAACCCCAGGGCCATTTTTCTAAACTTGGAGAACCAAATGCAAAATGGAAACTGGACCTGAATACATACTTAATAAGGCTGAAAGTTATTTGAGGGTGTTTTAATAAAAAAAACCAAAACATAATCTGAGCAAATATTTTACTTTAATGCAAATAAGGTGGTATGTGAGACCCACTAACTGTAATAAGAACATCAAAAGCAGTTAGACTGTAGACATAGCACACCCCCTTCACCTGATGAACGCCCCTCCATCTCTTTAAAAGAGTTGTGTTTATTTTTATAAATTGGTCTCAACATATGTTACAGCTCGTTTTCAGAATACAATAGTAAGTTCACAGCTGATAAAAGACACTGAAACCAGTTTTAAGTGGTATTGCCCTTAAATGAATAAATTTCTTCTTTGTTTTTTAGCACTAATGAACACACATACTTCTGGTCACATATTGAATTGTGAAAGTACGTCTTTTCTAAGAATAGTGTATTATTGATGTATAATTTAGGTCTGATTCTAAGAGTTATAGACAGCAAGATAACCTTGCACTTCAATCCCCTTGGGTCACTGGACTTGGCCTTCCTGTGAGAATAATGATTTTCTCTAACTATGATCTCTTAAAAGGATGCATCCTTTGGTATCAATAAATGTAATCTAACAGTTTCTTCACAGACAATAAAATACAGTAAAATTAGGCACCACATGGAGAATAGTTTAACTCTTAGCTATTTAGAACTCTGAAGTCTAAGAAGGTACATTAAAAAGAGAAAATAGATACAATACCTAAAAATCCAGGATAAAAAGGTCCTTTACTTGCTCTGTTTAAAAAATAAATCAAGATACTTGAATCAAGTGTTTCATGTACTGAAGGCTGAATCTGTATATGAATCTGTATACACTGTATAAAAAGTGTATCACTAATGATACATTTGGTGGGTATTTCACCATAAACCTTCTTCATGTATCTATTATGAGCTCTGGGAAATGCTGTGATACAAATCTTTCCAAACCAAATAACCTAAAAGTCTAAATGGTTTGGGTCAGTTGCACTGGCAAGTGCAAGTACAGAGAAGTTACTCACTTCTTACTAACACACATGAATACTATTTTCCTCAGTTCATCGTGTAGCAAACAGCATATTCTCCAGACAAAACGAATTGCCATTTAGAAGCCATTGAAAAGATTTAATTATTTATCTCAATAGATGCTAAATCTGGCATAATGGGCACCAGTAAAGTTCTGAACAGAAAATCCCTCCTTGGGCTGGAGTTTTCAGGGGCTGATCAGGGGAGGGAAGGAAGATCCCATAGTCAAACACAGAAAGCTTGTACTGGGACTCTGAGGCAAAGATGCTGGGTCCACATGTAGATCTTTGGAAGTAGAAATTAATTTGCTACACGTCATGTCATTTTTATTGTTTCTGCTCAGTCTCTGCACTGGCACAAAGCAAGTAGGTAAGTTTATGGTACAGGAGTTGGAAATGAGATGCAACAACCTGATTCCCAAATTATCTACATGAACAGCTTCAGAGAGATGCTGTACCACAGGGAAAAGCATTCATCTCTCCAGTAAGCAATGATGTAACATTTTCACATGACATATAATGGGTTTAGTGAAATGTACAGTTATTGAACACACTTCAGAACTGTTTGACACTTGGATATGTGGGACTAGTCCATGCTAGGGAACTTCCTCCTTGTATTAGTCCTTGAGTCTTGTACAAACTGCTGCAGCCAAGTGATCCCCATTAATGTAAAAAGAGAGCTCTTCCTGCAAAGATGCAAATAATAAAATGGCAACTCAATGAAAATAATAAAATGTCCAGATTACTCATTCAAAATAATGAGATGTCCAGATTACTCTTACACATAAAGTTCAAAAGTGCCTGAACTAGCAAACAATCACTGGAAGAAGCAAAGGCACTGGGAACCCAAACACTTACTGATAAGTGATTTAAAAACATCTTCTATAGATGTCTCTGTATAATTAATAGAATCACAATATGCAATTTAGCCGTGGAGGGGGTCACAATAATTTTACTTGCAGAGATACTGATGTGACAATAGCTCCAACTAAATAAACAATGATGCCAAATTGGCCTTATCTAAGCCTAGAAAATCATAATAATTAGAGATAATATATTTTTTAAGTTATTTCTTTAATATAGATGATTTTGAGGAATTCTAACTGAGAACGTGATCGACCTGTTTGGTTTCATCATTAGTATCATTGGAGTTGTAAAAGTTTGATAATGATACATTTCTGGGAAGAACCTTTTGTCTGTAATTTTAACTATAACATATCCGTGATTTTCAGAAACTTCAGTTAGCAGAATACTTTAGCTAACTGTCTATTTCAAATAGCAAGAAAGATGAATGTCTACTTTAAGTTCAAAATGTAACTATCTTAAGAGGCAGAAAGGATGAGGAGCTTAAGGGAAGTAGAGCAGTCAGCAACAGCAATCTGGAAAGAGAAACATTGGAAGAGCTGTGAAGGAAGGTGAAGTGGAAAAAGAAAAGAAACATGAATTAAGAATGATAGAAATATATGAAGTAGAGGACTGCCAATTCAGCAGGATTTAAATCAGACCTGGTAGTCAAAAGGTCAGGCTATGGCCTAAGGTCAGGAGACCATGACTTCTGTTACACACCCTCCAGAAGCTGAAGTAGCTTGGAAGCAATTTTGTTAGTCTACTGCAGGAAAAGCATAGATCTACCGGGGGGACCTAATTGCATCCTTCCAGTATCCGAAGGGAGCCTACAAGAAAGATGGAGAATGACTATTTACAAGGGCATATAGTGACAGGACAAAGGAGAATGGCTTCAAGCTGAAAGACAGTAGGTTTAGATAAAAGGAAGAAATTCTTTACTGTGCGGGTGGTGAGGCATCGGAACAGATCACCCAGAAAAGCTGTGGATGCCCCATGCATGGAAATGGTCAAGGCCAGGTTGGATGGGGCTTTGAGCAACCTGGTTTAGTGGAGAATGTCTCTGTTCATAGCAGGAGGGGGGGTAGAACTACATGACCTTTAATGTTTCTTCCAACCCAAACCATTCTACGGTTCTACCCAAGGAAATACACAGAAGCTTGGAAAACACAGTGAAGAAAGACACACAGAGCTCTTGATGTGGAGATAGCTGAGCTCTTGCCTATTCTTCCTTACAAGGCTGACGTATGGAGCTATTATCCAGGCCACTTATTGTGTGCTATGTGGTGTTGATGCATACAGTAGTGATGGTGGAAAGAGGAAGCATACACAGAAGGGCAACCACTTACAGCTGGGCTTATATGGCATAATAGGCCATCCTTCACCAGTTATTAGCAGAACCTGCACTGGGGATGTCAAGTGCCCCAAGAGCCACAGAAGTGACGATCCCCTGTACTCAGCACTGGTGATGCCATACCTTGAGTCTTGTGTCCAAGTTCTGGGTCCTTCAATTCAGGACAGAAATTGAGGTGCTGGAGCAAGTCTAGAGTTGGGCATGAAGAGCAGCTGAGGGAGCTAGGGCCATTTAGCCTGGAGGAGGCTCAGGGGAGACCTTATCAACCTCCAAAACCCCCTGAAAGAAGGGTGTAAGCAGGTGCAGGTCATCTCTCAGGCAACCAGCAATAGGACAAGAGGACATTGTTTCAAGCTGCACCAGGGAAGGTTCAGAATGGATATTAGGAAGAATTTCTTTACAGAAAGGGTGATTAGACATTGGAAAGGGCTGCCAGTGGAGCTGGTGGCTTCACTGTCCCTGGAGGTATGTAAGGAAAGCCTGGATGTGGCACTGAGTGCCCTGGTCTAGTTGACATGGTGGTGTTCAGTCATAGATTGCACTCAATGATCTCAGAGGTCTTTTCGAACGTAATTGTTTCTGTGATTCTGCGAAGGCAGGCTCGGGAAGCTGCTCGGCACTGCTTCCGCCTCTCACACGACCCACTAAGCCGGGACTGCCGGGCAGCTGAGCACCCCGATTTATTGGGCAGCTTCCCCGGGGGCCTATGCAGTCCCGGCAGAGCCGGAGAGCGAGACGCTCCCGCACCGGGGTCCGAGCGCCCGCGCCCCGCGGAGCTCTGGCCTGCGGGGCCGCAGCCATACCCAC
>WAAG01088721.1:0-44768 GCA_013390105.1 Tichodroma muraria | reverse complement strand
CAGAGGAGCAAGGGCAGAATATGAGAGCCTATGGCCTGTGCAGAGCTCAGGAGAACCTGAGCAGAGCGGTGCAAATATTAAAACTAAAAAGTTTTCTGGTATTGCACAACACCAGAGAGCTTGACTGCTGATCTGAATACTGTGCTCTTGGCATTACATGTTTATCCTTTGGTGGGAGAAGGTCTGGAAAAGTATAAAGGTATCAGGCAACACTAGTTTTAGCAATATGCTAAAGAGTCCATTTTTAACTCTCTCCCCCATTTTTATTTTGTGCACATTCTCATTGCCTTGCTGGTAAACTTAGAAGCCATCCTCTATAAGCTCTGGCTTAAGTTTTGTTATGTTCTCAGTATCAGAGAGTGGTGCACTATCAAATATTTCTATTGCAAAATTAGTAATTAGTTCCTTGATTGACATATTACTGTCCATCCTCCAGAAAAGGCTGCAGCCTTATTTAGGGATTTTTGTGTAGAGAAAAAGAAAAAAAACAACCAAGGAAGTTCACATCTGCCAAAGCATCACAGAAGTGCTTTTTGGCCTCAGTCAACTCTGTGAAAAAAATCAGATACAAACCCGACCAAGTATAACAAAAGAGCATAACTACAAATCTAGAAATAGTTTTGCATGTTTGGTATGGTACAATCTTCCATGCCACGAATAAACAGGACAATGACAGAAGATGGTGATGACTGCAGGAGCCATCACAGTAATTCAGGAGCCTGTGCCCTCTGGGGAGCAAGCTGTGTGACTCTACACAAAAATCAGAGAAAGACTGAGCATTTCCTTCTGCCATATTGCTGGGGTTTGACCCAGCCTCTAAACACCAGACAAACATTTGCCTACTCCTCACCCCTCTCAGTGGGGAAGGGGGGTGAATTGTGAGGGTAAAAAAATGTAAGATTAATTGGATGACAGAAAAGTAAGAGAAAATAATGATAATAACAAAAGAATTCAAATATACAAAACAACTGGGTAGAATGCAGTTGCTCACCACCCAGTGACCTATAACCAGCCAACTCCTGAGCAACATTGCCTGGCCAGCTTCCACCACAGATTTATGTGCTGGGGATGATTCCATATGTCTGGAATGTCCCTTGGATCAGCTGAGATCAGCTGTCCTGGCTGTGTCACCTCCCAGCTCCTTGTGCTCCCCCAGCCTCCTCGCTGGCAGGGCAACACAGGAAGCTGACGAGGCCTTAATGTAAGCACTGCTGAGCAAGAGCATCAGCATCAGTCTGTTAGCAGCAAGGTTTTCATCCCAAATCCAAAGACAGTACTGGGAAGAAAATTAACTTTGTCGCAGGTGACACATATCAAGTCAGCCATTTCCTGCGAGGAATTTTGATCCCTGCTTTATAGATGAACCCAAACTGAAAAGAGGAGTGAGTAGACTTTTCCAGGTACCTTGGAGATGTTATAATAAATACAGAGAATCTGAAATGCAAGTTACTATAAGAATATTCACAAAATCTCACAGAAAGCACATCCCCAGTGCCTCCAGGAGCGACCTTTCAATGACTGCCTTCTCAGTGGATGTGGACTCAACAACAAAACTTAAACTTTAGTCCAGAGATGTCCATGGCTAAGGAGTATACTGAAAGGAGAGAAAGTTTGGATAAGCATAGCTTTGCCAGATAAAACTTCAGGATTAGAAACAAAAAAAAAGAAAAAAATAGATGATCAGTGGCTCTCTCAGAAGGAGACAGCTCAAGCAAGAGGGGCTGCTGTGATGGGGAAGCAGCAGAGTGGGTTCCAGTCAGTCTTTCCAGACAACACTCTAGGGTGAAGCTATTGCAGGATGAAGAGCAGTTGGGAAGACAAGACCCACCAGGATTTTGTTCTGGTGGACTTCACCTATCCTGGAACAGCAAGCCCTCAGTGTAGTGTGAGCTACTTTTTGCTTCCTCCCAGTAAACAGGTAGGCAAAAATATGGACAGCATCTCTTCATCTCCCAAATCCTAAAACTCGCAAAATATCTTTCTCTTCTAGTACTTTAAACAGAAGTGTCTATGGATTTTCTTTAAGATCATAACAAGATATAGTTGAGGACATCTGATTATAAGTGCATGCTGAATTAAAATGTTAGCTCATTTTAAAATGATAAAAACAATTATACACTACTGTAGCTTAAGATTTTTGCAACTTTATGTATCTCACTGCTCACATATCCAGAAGAGAGAGGTACTTGGTTTAAACGCGGTGTTTGCCAGACCCGGCTTCTTTTCTGGTGCAAAGAACTGGATATGATTTTTCATTGAACCATCAGGCTTTTGGTCTTGGTTGAAATGAGTATGAAATCTGTATTAAGAAATATATTCTAATTTAATGACTACAATAACACACTCTTATTGCCATAAATAATAACCAGTCCTCCAAAATAACCTCTTTTCCAGTCTATATGAATAATGTGCACCTGACAAGGAGCACTGGACCTTAGATTTTCCTAGGGAAGCTATCAGGACAGCCATAGCGTGGCAAAGCACACATTGGGAAGAACTTTCTCCTTTACTAATTCAAAATTCCTGTAGGCAACTCTCCCTCCAGGTTACTGACTGCAAATGGAGTCTTAATGCTATTTAGCTGAAACCACAACAAAAGAAGGGCTGCAAATTACACCCAATGCTTATTTGAAAATTGATTCGATTTGGTTTAGGAGGGAAGTTGTTGACAAACTGCCAGCTTCCAGAAGAAATTCCTATTAGCTGCTAAAATCCAGAAATCATCATGAGCCCACTTAAGTGCTGCTTTACCCTGGCCTGGCTTTAGGTGTCAAGTTACTGCAGGGAGAGGGGACCTGGGGGGGTTTAGAGCAGCTGCCAGCCTTGGAGAAGCCTTGCCTGTCTCCCCCAGGAGGCCGAGGGTGTAACCCAGTGAGGTACAGGTGTTTACAATCTGTTTGCAATTAGGGCCTAATCAGGTGGCAGTTTTTCTCTTAGAGGAGGGTTGGCTGGATTGTTGTCATGTTCTAGGGTTTTTTACACATAATTTTTGTAAAAAGCAAAGAAATGGGATGTTGCTGGAGGCCCTGTGCCACAATAGGAAGACAATAGGAAGTCCACATTCACTGGAAGAAAGGATCTGGTGTCCTACGGAAGAGCTCCACCCTAAGAAGACGACTTGCAGTTAACTGGAAAGGCAAAGTTCCAAGGTAATGTTAAAGCCTAAATTTGTGATACTTTAAAGTCATTGATATGCCCTGAAAAACTCCTTGAAGAAGGGCCTTTCTCTCTTTTCTTGTCTCAGAGAGCTATGGGAATATGGTGCTGTGAAGTAAAAGAGATCAGCTGGTGTAACAGAATGAGAAGCTGTAGATCAGAATTAGGCATTTCTTGTATCAGTCTTATTACTGTGTGAGCAACTTCTTTCCTTGTTTTTTTTCCTGCCTCTCATTCAGCTCCATGCCTCTCTTTCAGCTATGCAGACTACAATATTTTCTTTATTCTGAGACAGCTTGAAATTTAAATGCTTGAAAGCAGGTGTTGGTGTTTTCATCTAGACCAGTTTGAGCAGTTCTGGAGGCTTAAAATGTAAGGAAGGAGAATGGAATTCATGGCTTTAGCCCTCTCTGGGTGAGAGGCTTTGTTCAACCCACAGCTTTGGATTTAGGCACCTCAGTTTTAGACGAACTGTGAAGAAGGGTTTACATTTTTATGGGTTTTTCCCTCTATGGAGGCAAGTAAAAAGTCTAAAGATGGATTAAGAGCAAAAAAACTATGATTTTTTTTCTCCTGCTGTTAGGGTGAGGGCCCCTAGGTTTCTTTGCTGGCCTGTAGCTGCCTGAGACTGAGCACAGTAGCTATTAGACTTGTAATCTATGGGTATTTTAATACATTTTTCAGGAAGTTGAGGCTATACTGGAGGTTTAATATTCACAAGGCAGTTGGTCTTGCTAAAAGAGGGTTCCAGGAAGACAGAGAGTAAAGCAGTTGCAAAGGGAAAAGTTAAACTAAATGAAAATGTAGAAATGCTAATGGGGGAAAAAAAGATTCCCTGGATGTATGCAAATATAATAGAAAAAATAAGGTGAAAATGATAGACAGTGCTGGTATTATAGTTTGAAAAAAAGTTGATAAAAGGTAACAACCAGCAGCTCAATGGCTGAACGAGAAAATGCCAGAGAAACTGGGAATCCATAGATCCAAATGGTGTGTTTGTGCTAGAAGGAAATACACCATCTTGGGTTATTGTGTCCAGCGCATCACAGTTTGTGTGCTGGGAGTTTAAAGATTTTGTTGAAAGGAGTGATTTCAGTCAGATGCTGCCGAGTCCAGAATATCCACAAGGAGCCTGTTTGGGCAGATTGCTACCTGAGCACCAGATAATTTTAGACTCTTTCTAGCCTGCCTGTTTTACCTGCTGGCACGCTATTCAGAAACTCAGCCTGTGTTAAAGCCAGAGGTAATGCTTCTTAATGTACAAAATAAATATGAAAGAAACATGAAGACTTTGATGAATTACAGCTGAGAATCACCTGTTAAACCCTGCCCCAAGGGAGACCTGGTGTGTACAAAAGGAACGCCTTGAAAAACTGACCAGCTTTCTTGTGAAGCTGTTGTCATTCCTGCGAGGAATTGGATAATATCTTTAGGAACAGTAAAAGAAATCTGCTTTTTCCACAATCCAAAGAAGAGGACACTGGGTGAGGAATGAGTCACAGGTGTTTAAAATTTGTTTATAAGTAGGGTCTAATTAGATCTCAAAGTCCTTCTGTTGGAGAAAGGTTTGCTGCATTTCTGCCATGTTTTGGAGTGTTTTAAACTTAACCTCAATTAAAAGAAGTGTAGAAAGGAGCTGTTGAAATGGTCCTGGTGCCAAGGACTCCAAAAGAAGAAAATGTTCTGGTGTCCTGCAAACGAGCTGCACCTTCAGGTGATGACCTGTAAGTAATTGCAAAGGTGAAGTTTCAATGCAATGTTGAAACCTAAATTAGTGATACTTTGTGCTCTTGGTATGAGTCAGGCAACTTTTTAGTTTGGGGTTTAGTTTGTTTAAATGTTTGGGGCTTTTTTTGGTAGGTTAGATTTTTAATTTTTTTTTTTTTTAAGTGCCTTTGTTCTTTGGTTTTGTTGGGGTTTTGTTTTTGCATTTTGTGGTTGTTATTGTTGATTTTTTTTGTCTTGTTTTGCCTAAATAGTAATGTGGTGATATAAAAGTACAGATATATGACAGCCATCGTAGCCTAATTAGTGACTCTGTGAAAAAATGAAGTTTTTTATATGAAGTAAATATTTTGTGGTGGTCTTGGTTATTTCTCTGTGTTTTTTACAAATATTTCAGAAAATCAACTTTCATTAGTAGACATTATTAATAGAAAACTTGATGAGTGTGTGTACTTTTAAAAGTAGCCCCCAAAGCTTAAGGTTGAGTTGTTGTTCCCAGCCACCCCCTCAGGCCCAGTAGCACTGGAGATTGCAAAGGCTGTTTCCTTCTGCCATGGGAATTAAGAACAGGTGTTTCCAATGCATTTTTCCACCAGCCAGCATTCTTACCAGCTGCGCTTATAAAGCTCCAATCAAAGGCTTTCTACCGTGTAATTTATGTCAGATTATTAGTATTATGTACATGTAACTCCCATTTTCCATAAACAGGAGTTGATTTTCACCATCAAATGAGGAGGTTTTCTGCAAGAGCCAGTACTTTTTATGAATTGTTGGCACTTTTTGTATGCTGCATTAAGTACAGTCGTGCCTGTGGTGATACTGCATTTGTGCTGTTAGGGTCTCCCCAGAGCCTCACTGTTTTCCTTCTGTGTGAGCATGTCCAAATTTGCAATGCCAAAGCAGGGCAGTGTCTTGGCTCAGTCCCAAATCTGGTGACATTTCTTTAAAAACAGCATTTCTTTACTCATTTTTCCTGCTTGGGCTAATCGTAAAGTATTCTCTGAGGATGCATAATCCATATTGGCAATGAGAACTTTTAAGAATCTGATTTTCTTTTTTAATCCCTAATTTTTGTTATCTGATCTTGTTGTAGAGTCTCTTTAATGATCCTGGGCTGTGGATCAGTCCAGGATCAGTCCTGTGTGGTGGTGCAATAATGATGTGGGGGCAGGCTCTGGGCCTTGCTCCATGGGAAAGGCTGTGTGGCATTTTCAGCATTTAACTGTGGGAGAGCTTTCCTGGCCTGGGCTCCTTGGTGCTGTTTAGTTCCTTCTTCTGGCCTTGAGCTTAGGCACTGCCAAACTACTGTTGCTCCTTAAATGTTACTGTGGTCACTGCTGCTCCTTAAATTTTTGCTACAATCTGGGGATGGCTGAGTTGTACAGCTCCATTGGCCATAAGAAACACCAAGATTTTCAAACTGTCGGCTTTGTCAAACTGCTGGTGCTTCTGGCCTGCCCTGTGGGGGCCTCAAGCTCTTTGTTTAAGCTGCTCCCTGAAAGGCTGGTAGCCTGTGACTGCCTGGTTATTCAGACTGAGGCAGTTTCTCTGAGGAGGGAGGGTTTAGAGCTTCTATTTCCTCCAAACTGACCTGCCTTGCTGCACGGGCCCTGCTTTGGGTGTCGCTATCACATCTGAATCCCTGCTGATGGAGAAGCTCACTGTGCTCGCAAATGTGAGCCACTGGCTGGAGAGGAGTAGAAAAAGCAAGAAAGAGAAAATTCCATACTAGTACACCATAAACTGCATCCCTTAGGATTACCAGGGATTCCTGCAATCAGAGCAACTGATCTTTGAAAAATCATAGTGGTACCAGATTTGTGTCCTGCCTTGTTCATTTGTTTGAATGAAGGCACAAATAGTAAAATTAAAAAGGAAGTCAGTTTTATGAAACAACAAGAAATTTTATTAAGATATTTTATTATGTGTCTCTGTAAGGAATAGACCAACAACCATATAAAAGCTTACAAAGATGGTTAACCTTCAACACTATAATGTGTTAACGTGACAGAAGAAATTCACAATTTTGCATCTTTATTGACTTTTACAGAGTGAAGGGAGAAAATTCTCAACTATGATATGCCAATGATGATCTTTGACAGGAGACATTTAGAATTGCTTTAAATCCTTTACCTTTTTGTTTTTTTTAGCAAGTCAATAACCCTGACTTGCAGAGTTAGGAGTGAAAAATACATTAGCACCATCATATTAGTCTTTTACACTTCCCTAATTTTAGTGGTCTTGACCAGCAATGACAGGAAAGTAGAGAAGCACCTTTGACAACAGAATACAATCCAACAATAAAATTATGGTGACTACTGACATTAAGGTATTAAACTCTTAAGACAAACTGTACCTTTCACAGCTAATCAGTACAGAAATAGACAATTGTTTACCAAATGAATCCATGGAATTGACCACTGGGTCCAATGCATTTTGATTGATTTGATTGATTTTTGGTTTGACTCATCAGACACATCCCAGTTTCTGTCCATGTTGAGGTAGTTGAAACAGGGAGGTCGTTCTAGCTTTATGGACTGCATCTTGGAAAGAAGGGTAAACTTTGGTACTGGGAGCAATCAGTGCTTTGCAAATTGGCTAACATTCAACTAATAGAACACAGTGTTGTTTTATTAAGTGTTGAAGTTTTATTATAGCACCACGGAGACATGTTTCGAAGATGGAATTTGGTAAAAAAAAATAGAGAAAAAAAAAAGCATTTTTACTGTATTTTGTGTAATAGCAAAAAAAAAAAAAAATTAACCCTTGATATCAAATTGATTTTTCCCCCAGAAATTTTGTTAATAAATAACTGGGATACAAATGGGCACCTGTACTAGCTGACAAGGCTGAAACAAAGGAGCACAGTTGGAGTGTGAATCTGTTTGCTGGGGTTCAGAAAAAGCAGGATCTTTGATTTATAAGAAGCAGACTGGGCCAATGTCCACGCCAAATTCCTGATCAGGACCACCGATATCTAATGGTGCAATATCAACCACCGGCAACCTCATTGTCTTGCGCGTCCTGTATTCGAAAACTGTTTTACCCCACTCACCAGTGTGCTTCTGTGAAGTTAAACAGAAAAGGAAAAAAATGTTAGGGACGTGAGTGCTGGCCTACGTGGCATTTATCCCACACGTTATCAGATTGCCGATTTCCTATTTCCGTAATAACAAACCCTCTCAAGTTGCTGAAAGCTGTTTATCATCTCTGTGGACATGACCCCAGGAAGGAGAACTTGGGGACAGTGTTGGCGTTGTCCATTTGCTACTGAAAAGGCTGCAGGTGCTGCAGCACGCTCAGGGGTGTTCCTGCTCCCCTCCAGTACTTTCTGCTGCACTGACAAGGCGCAGGGAAGCAATGCTGGATCTGCAAAATGACGGTTTGCCCCTTCCCATAAACACAGCACATGGCTTCAACCAGCTCGCCTTGGTTTGGTATGACTAGTTTTAGAGTTGACAGGGGTTGGATCAAAACTTGGTGACTGTGACTTCCCTGACATTGACTCTAAAGCAAGGAGATACCTGTAAAGCACAGATTTAAATGGAAGTGCTCACTTCTTACAGTTGCTACAGGAATGACACTTCTGGTGTACAGAATCTAGGTTCTCCCGACTGGCTGTAGCTGTGTCCTTTCCTTACCTAGGCCATGCAAAGCTCTCTCTCTTCCTTTATTATGGGTCTAGTCCTCTTGAGGGAATTTTATTTATTAACTACAGCTCTAAATTCCTGTTTACTTACAGTGCAGCCATCTTCCAGAACAGCATATGTGAATTTGCTGTTTCCTTCAGCCTTGATCTCACTTTCTGTAGAGCTCATCAGTTTCAAAGCTTTTTTAACATTCCCACTGTCGTGGTCCATGTAGGCAATGCTGTTCTTGCAGTGATAGGTGATGTTCTGGGAGGCACGGCTGGAGAGGATGCGCAGGAAGGCCAGCTGAACTTCAGAGACATCCTCTGGCAGCTCAGGATCTCCATAGCTGAACTGCAGAGCACCAACAGAGGCAGGAGTGTTAGTTCAGTCACGTCTAGGGTCAGTCCACGTCATGATTTTTTCACATACTAATTGTCTCATTCAGTTTAACTTGAGAATTATTTTTTTAGTATTTTGTGATGCACAATCTGGGCGGTTAACTGTGCTCATTTCTCACCTGGAAGCCTCCATTCATAGACTCTCCAAACCAAATGTGTTTCTTTCCACTGTTTGCACTGGTCCACCAGTTTTTCCTTGGCACAGTCCTGGGGTTAGCATTGAGGCAGGTCTCACCAGTTTCCATATTGCAGTAGACTTTAATAGCATCCATCTTGCAGCCTTGGTTGGGATCCACCCAGTACTCTCCTAGAGGTAAGGGAAAATGGTAAGGGGCTTAATGTATTTGGAGAAGAATCTGACTGCATGATGGTGAACCTTATTTCTATGCAGATTTCTATGCCAAATCAGGAAACTTATTAATTTTGACAGAAGAGATGCCACAGAAAATAAGATGATATAAAAAGATACTGAGTTCATGTGAATTCTCTAAAGGGTCTGAAATTTGGAAAAAGTTTAGAACTTGTAATGTTTTTGTTTCCCCTAAAATTGTTTAAACATATGTTCATCTCCAAAGAGTAGAGTTGAAGTCAATATATATTCTGTGTAAATGCATTGTTAATTAATGCTTAAAATTGCTTTTTTGTTTATCATCTTTCTCATGACATTTGTTTGAAAAAAAGGTCAAATTTTCATGGAAGATATCTGCATTTAAACACTCAAGTTAGAAAAACCCAAACCCCAAAACAATCCCCAAGGCCTGCTACCATTGGTGAGAATAAAATCTAAACATACCACTCTTGAGCTCGGGATGGCAGAATTTCAGGTCTCGGCAGTTACGAGCTGGATTCTTCCGGGACCCATCAGGACTAATGATGTTTTCAATCTGGTTGTTAATTGATTTCATTGAAGATATGATGTCACCCAGATTGATATCGTTTTCCTTGGGCTCATCTCGATATTCATACCCATAGGAAACTGGACCTTTCTCACCAGCGCCCAGGGCAGCTACACCACCACCACAACATGGACCAGGAGGACCAGAAGGACCAGGAAGACCAGGCTGCCCTGGTGGACCCTAAAAAAAATAGTGAACAGGTTAAAACTAAAAGTCTGTGTGGGCCCTAGTCTTAAAAATTGAGAATTCTTGCACAAATATTTAGTTTACTTATTCATTAATTAAACAGATGGCTAGACATCTGTTAGCGTTCCCAGGCCTTTATTTTCTTAAAATTGGTTTTTTTTCCCCCTCATTTTGTCAAGTTTGACTGTCTTTATGTCTGGGTTTTGACAAGGAACCCTTTCCACTAAAATCCAGAGAATGATCATTTCTTGGCTTTGGGAGGTGACTGTGATAGCGACACCTTTGCAGCTCTGTCCTCTCTAGAGCAGCCTGGGAGCCCCATTCCATGGCTTCCCAGAGCCAAAGGGAGCCTGTGCTCGCAGCGAGGAGGAGATCCCGTTGTATGCAGAAAAGTCAGTGATCAGCAGAGACCAACACGGCACCCAGTGCATCGAGAGTTAGTTACACTAAACTGCAAACGAGCTGCATGGCTTTGGTTTTAGCCTTGGTAGCCAGATACCTCCTGCCACAAATCTTGTCTGTGAAACAGGCAGTCAGTTCCTGAGGGAGACACTTAAAGAGTTGAACAGCCTGTGTTTCATGAATATTCCCAAAGATTTGCTTGTGTGAGTATGCACCGTTCACTTACGGCAGGGCCGCTTTCGCCTCTGGTACCGCGGGGGCCGGGAGGACCAATCGGACCTGGGTAGCCACTGGTACCATCTTTCCCAGGTGGCCCAGCTGGTCCTGGGGGACCCTAGAGCAACGAAGAACACAAAAAATATGGTCAAAATAGTTTATCAGGTAATTCGGAAATACTTTGTGAAGTATTTCAAATATTTCAGTATGATTTACCAGGTGTTTTTTCTTTCTTCAGCTGCTGTCTGTTAAGATGGCCAATTAAAATTTATGTCTGTATCTATGTATATATTAACTAAGCAGTCTGATTTTTCCTTGCAGTTAGGCTGATTAAGGAGTTGTTTCTTACCCTTGCACCTGAAGCTCCTGGACCTCCAATTGCACCTTGTGGACCCAGGGGACCCTGTGGAAAAGCGAAAAGTCAGTCATACACCTCCTGGCAATATCTAGCTGGATAGATATTAAGGTATATCTATCTATCTGTAGGTAAGGTATATCTATCTATCTGTAGGTAAGGTATATCTATCTACCTATACCTAAGGTCTATCTATCTACCTATATTAAGGTATATCTACCTAGCTGGATATCTATTAAGGTATATAGATATTAAGGTAATATCTAGCTGGATAGATTATAAGCCTTAATTAAACACACTGAAAACATCTTCAAGATTATACAAAACACATCCCTGTAAAGAGGCTATGTCAGATATGAGAGAATGGTGGCCATTCTTTAATCAGAAAAAAATACTAAATGTTCTCTAATATGTTTTCCTATAGAGATGTGTTATCCAAAATGCAAGAAAGCCAACTGACACCAGTGAGCTTTGGATGAACTCTTATATTCCTAAGAATACATAGCTATTGCCAAAATGCTGCAATTTTAATGTTACCGGTAGTGTTATTTAAATAATTTGACAAACATTCATGATTTCAAATACATTTACACATTTGCTCTGTGTGTGCGCACTGCAAAGAACTAAGCCGTTTGTTTAAAAGTTATTTTTCATCAAATGAGAATTTATCCATATTTTTTCTCATGCGATGTGTTAGATTCCAGATCTTCTGTGTCATTGAATAGGCTGGCATTGATGCCATCTTTGGTGTGTTAATTGAGTGAGCTTTGGTTTCTTGATTCTCACTTGTATCATGAGGGGTATATGTAATTTTTTTTTCAGAATAAATCCCTTCTTAAGCCTTTGCTGGTTATAAATATTTATGGCACACCTGTCTATTCTTGCCCTTCAATTCTCTTAGCTATGTTCAAATGGTAGTGCACGTTTACGATTCAGTAGTTTACAATTTCTTGCCCATTTTGCCCCAGCATTACTTTCTATAAAAGTTACATGGCTGAAGAGAGGTATTCGGACTCTGAGTAGCTTTAGTTGTTGTCTAGGATAGATTTCTAACAGACATAGACATTTCAACCCCTACTTCTCTCTTTCCTAATTAAATCAGGAATACCCTGATTATATCATAAATGAATATATAAGAAGTTTTTATTGAAAGGGTTGTAGTAAACCCATCTTTACTTCCCAACAGCTTCCTCCAGTTCTTTAATTATGTTTATGTCAGGTTGATTCAGGGAATCTGGATTTCGAAACATCTGACAATCAAGTTTACGTAGATTCCCATCAAATTAGCTAAGGTTAATTAGGTACCTGGGGCATAAACACAGAAACTAAAATCAGCTGTAATTCCCAATCCAATGCAAAATACTCACAGGAGGACCAGGGAGACCGGGGGTACCAGGAAACCCTCTGTGACCCTTTATGCCAGTGCTGCCTCGTTCACCAGGTTCACCTTTATCACCACGAGGACCTTGAGGACCCTGTAGGCGTAGATTTGCAACAAAAGGAAGACAGAAGGCGATAAGAACATTGCCCATCTAACAGGAAATAGTGAATGGATGACATCACAAATACTTTAGATGTGACTTACGGCAGGACCACGAGCACCAGCAGGACCAGTAGAGCCAGGAGGGCCAGGTGGACCCTGTGACATGGTAAGAACGAGAAGGTATTGATCACTTGGAACTGCCTAGCCCACCTCTTTATTTCCAGATGAGCTGTATGTTCACAGCCAGCAGGAGTGGGGAAACAAGGGGTAGCTCCACATACACACTAGAATCAGCAAGATTCCTGGCCAGGCCATTTTGGTACCAATGTCAGCCTTGCTCAGCTGCCTGTAGGCGCTGATCTCCACACAGGCACTATAGCCCTTCTTCCCTCTCTCCATGAGGTGCTCAGTGCTCACTGTGCTGGTGTCACTCTCCTGAGAAATAACTTGAGGGCTTCCAAAGTTACTCCCTTAGTTTAAATAAATAACACGTTCCTTGTGCTGCATGAGCAGCAAGATGGGATGGAAATTAGGACAGGGCCTGGTGGCATGATGTGCTTTTTGGCATCCTATGGAGTACGTGGATTTTGAGCTTAATTTATATAGGTTGTCAGAACATAAAACTCTGAGATGTCTTTCTCCTGGATATTCTTACAGAACAGGTCCTTGATGTCAAGAAACTCTGACAGTAACAAATGTATGACTCTTCAAAACTTCCTCTCTATTCCTGCATGAAATGGACTTTGCATAGGAGGGGTATGTAAGTAAGCAGTAACCTGTTTACTTTGGTCTTACCTGAAATCCTCTTTCACCAGCTTTTCCAGGTGCACCAGCATTACCTGCAGGTCCAGGGTGGCCAGGGGGTCCTGGAGGGCCAGGAGAGCCACTTTCACCACGGTCACCCTGCGGATAGTAAGGGATATTAAACATCGTGTTTTGTAGAACTCCATATAAGGAGTATATTCAGTGGAGCTCAGGAGGTTCAACAAACAAGTTACATGGCAATACATTACATATATTGCCATGTAGTTCATGTCTCTTTTATGGGCAGTCTAAGGATATTGGTGATTTCTTACCTTGCCTCCTGGGGACCCATCACGTCCAGGCAAGCCATCGGAGCCAGGGTTACCCTGCAAAACAGAGTGGCACAGTCAGTTCATAAACTACATGACCAGTAGACAGCTTGTTTCCCAGTAAGCTTGAACAATGTTCATCAAAGAAAGAGTTTTCAAGAAAGAAGAGTTCTTGGAGCTGGAGTGGCTCCTGCAGGACCAGTACGAGCTGCATTATTCTGTAGGCAGTGCAGTCTCCTGTTCTAATCGAGAGACGATGTCCCCCGGCAGTGAAGGGGATGGCAGGGACAGGGAAGGCAGGGACAGGAGGCTACACCTTACGGGGGGCAGAATCTGCCCAGGCCCCTGTGCACCAGGCACAGGGTCTTAAGCGTATTTGCTCCTGGAGTCTCCCATTTGTAACTCACAAGCTAGCAGGGAAATCCATGCACTCACATCTCTGCCAGGCTCTCCAGGTAAGCCTCTCTGTCCAATAGGACCTTGGGGACCAGGAGCACCGCGTTCTCCTGGGATACCATTGGTGCCTGGCTTACCATCTTCACCCTGAACAAAAAGGGAAAGAATTCCGTTGCAGATAATGTTCTTAGGGAATACCAGTGTATTTTGCATCTTACTGACTATGCAGGGATTTTGAAGGAGACCTAATGAAGTGATGGGCCAATGTGGCTTTGTTGGTTGCAAATACACAAAACAAGAGATAAAAGACCAAGCTGGTTTCTTTTCATTGCTGGTAATATTCATGCAAGGCCATCAAATGTTCCTCATTAATTGACAACTAAGAAATAATAAACAGGTATGTCTCTTTTTGTGTGCCCAAAACCTGTTGCCAAAGCAGTTAATCAAAAAATGCTGATCTGTCACTGTAGTAGTGATAAAATACAAACCAAGCCTCACCCCACCTTTTCTGAAGGGAGGTGAGGGTACTTTTCTGTTTGGGTCGCAATATTTAAGCAAGAAACATATTGAGAATTAAGCAAGGGTAAACAACTAGTGGTGAGACTATGACTTGGATCTTGTGCCAGGGACAGGTATGACCCTCTCCTCATGACTCTCACAAAGTGTGTGAAGTGGGTAATAAGCTCCTATATATATAATATATAATATATATAATATAACTTGAAAGACAACCTTGCACGGCAGCTGGATATCAGATATTTTAAAGCCTGATCTTATGCACAAATAACTGTAAATTCTCTCATCTCTGGACTGAAAAAGCATCAAAACCCTCAATGCCCCCAATACATTCATTACTTTTTGTGTCTCTAAGCTATTTTTAGCACTTTTTGCATCTCTAGGCTATTTTCAGGAGCTGGGTTAGGGCTGTGCTAGGGTTGAGGCTGTAGCTGCAGTGAAAGGCTCTCACCTTGGCCCCTGCCATCCCGGGTGGGCCACTGGGGCCACGCAGGCCTGGCAGACCCGTGTTCCCCCGGCCACCAACGATGCCTTGAGGACCTGGCTCACCTGGTGCCCCCTGTTTGAGAAAAGGTCACTTCAGTCAGTGGGAGCATCTTTAACATTCCATAGGTGGCTTCTTGTTCTGAGCAGACGTAATCCCTGTCTCCTGGTGGAACAGTCCCTGGCTGAAGGTTTGCTTACCCTTTCTCCTCGTGCTCCTGGGGGCCCTTTTTCTCCTGGTGCGCCGGGCTCACCTCTGATTCCAGCAGGTCCTGGGCCTCCAGGAGCACCAGAACTACCGGGGGGTCCGGGAGGCCCATCCTTGCCTGCAGGCCCTGCGTTACCAGGGGGACCTGGACTGCCCTGAAAGAGTTTTAAGAAGGAAAGCGTGAGCTGCACATGTGTACTGGCATTGGTCTTATGAAAGCTAGCCAGACCTGAATCATTGCCTGAAGGCAGATTAGGGTCCAGCCCATGCACCCAAATTTGATCTGGTGTTGTAAGAGAATCCTTTCATGTATCATTTCCACAACTGGTATTTTTTTCATCCCTGCTGTCTGGATGTGCTCATTTTGGATGCCCAGTGTCTGTAATGCATCCAACACAGGGTACACATTCCTTACTCATGGCTCTTCCACAGAAATTGGAAATAGGCGCAGGCGCTTCTGCTTCCTTGAATCACTCCTGCCGTATGCCTTTAATACGGTGTCTTGGACATGTGCAGAATGAAATGTCATTCATTACAATCTTAGCTGAACCAATGAATGGAAAGAATTGCATTGACTTTAATGGTACCTTAATTAAAATCCTGCTTTCTATTCCATACCATAAGGAGGGTAAACTCATTTTTGCAGATTTTTTTCCTGAATTACAACCATCATATTCAGAATGTTTTTGCATAATATATTTTAATATATTAATGTCTGTCTAAACGTATCTACAAAGTAAGACTAAAAGAAAAGGGGGATAAACCAACTTACATTGTTACCGGGGGGCCCAGGTAGACCACGAGCACCCGGGAAACCAGCAGCACCCTAGAGGAGATCAATACTTTTAGTTGTCATTTTCCAAAGACTGGAAATACAGGAACAAATTGATTTTTACACACCTGCTGAGTTTAAATTATAGTCATGTTTTGTTTGAAACCTAAATTAAATGTCCTGAAATGGAACAAAAAAAAAAAAAAATCACTTTTTTTTTCTTTTTTTTTCTCTTTTTTTTTTTTGCAAGGCGAGGTCACGTATTCTCCTCAAACTTCAGTTAATGGGTTTTGAGAAAGTTGGCAAAGATGGCAGGTAAATATAACAACTGTAAAGATAAGCCATTGCAGAGCTTTGGGTCATTGTGTCAAAAGCTATTTTGGCACCTTATTAAAATCAATGTAATCCAGATCACTAAAGACTTCAACTTTAATTACCCCTTCTATAACACTTTAAATATTCTTGACCTGCCAATATTATAGTCATTGAAGTTCTTATTTTTCATTTACATCACATTTGTTGCAACAGAGGCATTCAGCAGTGACTAAACCGAAGAGATACTCACAGGCCCGCCAGGAGATCCACGGTCTCCTTTTATTCCTTGGGGACCAGGTGGACCCTACATGGAAGGAAGTAGATAAAGCAAATTATTCGATAAAGATTAAAATTGTAGGAAGCGTCAATCAGTTTCAGGCAGTTCATCTCCTCACACTTGGGCCAGCACCCTGAGGCTGAGGGAGGGCTGAAGAAACCTCTCCGCAGCAGCAAGGAAAGCAAACACTTACTGGGGCACCAGGGCCGCCCTGTGGTCCTGCTGCTCCAGGGGGTCCGGCCTCTCCTCTTAGACCAGGGGGGCCTCTTTCTCCTTTCCCACCAGGCTCCCCATTTTGGCCCTGTAGAAAAATTATATGGCTATATTACCACTCAAAAAAGCAGTTGATACTGTGACAAGAAAAGCTGTCCAGGTACTCTTCTGAAGGGAATTTAAATATTAAATTAAGTGTGAATATAGGCGAACTCTACTGCCCTACCAGTGCAGGAGGGGAAGGACAAAGCCATGTTGCCCTGTGTGTGCCTGAGTACAGGAAGAGTAATGTGGACACTTACTGGGGCTCCAGGGAAGCCAGCAGGCCCAGGAAGACCTTGTTCTCCTCGTTCACCCTGTGGAAAACCACATGTCAGCAATGGAAGATGTTAGAAAGTTGAACTTCACTTAAAAGAGAATACTGCTATTGAGTCTGCTGAAGTTTCTTTGGAAACTTCAAAGTCTTACCAGCCTTTGGAGGACAACCCCCAAACATCTGATCCAAAGCAACTGTTGCTCAAAAGTGCTAAACACAACTGTTCAGGAATTACCTGATAATTATCTAAAATGTGGTAAACTTAACTCAGCTACTGTATAAACCCTGAGCACAATCCATGGTGTTCAACTGAGATCCCAAAGTGTTAAATATATTAAATAAATACAAGAAAGGGTATTTTTAAAAGTTTACTTATCTTTAAATCAAGATGGACATAACTGTTGCTCACGTTCTTGCCTTGCCCTGTCACTGCAGCCCTCTGACCCCTTTACAGTGTTAAAAGCCCTGATTTTCTGAAGCCTTTAGCACTTATAAACCCCCAGAGTCAACGGGAGCTGAATGTGCTCGGTTTATTTACAGCCCAAGCCACATGTATTGCTGATAGGCTGGGTGCAGCGCTGATGTCTGCCCCAGGCAAGAGTGGCCATGGTGTAAGTTATACGGGAAGAAAAGTTCTGTCACTTACAGGACCTCCACGGGAACCCATCGGGCCAGGGGCCCCTGCTGGGCCAGTCTCTCCCTGCAAGGAACAAGGATGGTCACGAGGATGGGTGTTTGTCCTCTTCCCCTGAGACAGCCACCCCTGGGACTCTTTACAGTCCAAACCCCCTTATGAGGATGCTTTACCTTATCTCCAGGTGGGCCGGCAGGACCAGGAGGACCAATGGGACCTACATTGCCCTAAACAGTTGGAAAATTAGAAAATTACATATTTTGTATCAAAATATGACAACGTTAACTCCTTTGTTTTGATCAGTGGTGTTTATGTTTCAGTGTAAACGGATTGCCAAAGATACATAAATGAAGCAAGTGTACAGTGCCAAAGTGCCTTTGCACACCATGTTTTGGAATGATGCTCTGAAATCACACCATTTTACAGTGTGAGAGGTCTCCAACCTCTCTGAGTGATTCTTTTTTTTCCCCACCATCCAAACCTAATCCAAACCCACCTGAAATTAATAGGTCTCTTTCAATGGTATACAGCAAAAGTGACCTGTTTCCTTAATTTTCAGATAGATGATTGATTCACATTTCTTTAGCACATATTCAGTATCTCCTGACTAGCTCCCTGACTTCTTTCTTGAAAATTTAATGTGTACCTTATAGTCTGAAATAATTTTTTTTTTGTTTCTTCCAACTCAACCAAGCTGCATTATTTATATATTTGTCCTCCCTCATTACTTTCATGTATGTACTGCCTGCAGGTAGTGATTTGATAGATGTATATATTTCAAGTGTCTATTTTATGTGTATTTGCTGTATTAGATTAGTATCATCTACTCATCTAATACATAGATGTATTAGATGAGTAGATGATACTAATATCATATTTAGTAACCTGTAGGAGTATTCTGTATGAGAATATTTACTATAAGTGTCTTCTTGTGATTCATTATGAGATCAGTCAGGTAGATTTTCTCTTTCATATAATTTCTTTCCCTCTAAAACATTGCCCCAGTCAACTACAATCTTTCTCCAAGAAATTCCATTATATTTACCCAAGGAGTGGTAATCACAAAAACTAGTATTAGGCCTAATTTAGTTTACAAACCCAGTTTTGCACTGCTGGAATGAAACACAATGAGATGACAACTTTAGCTGTCAAAATAAATAGTATGTGAGGTTACTCATGTTCTAAGAGCTAGCTGTGCAAAGCTGATGGGTAAACTGTTGGATGCCTAAATACTCACTCTCTCTCCTCTTGCACCAGGAAGGCCATCAGCACCTTTACCACCAGGTTCTCCCTAGGAAGTTTAAGACATAAAAACCATGAGCAAAAAGGAAGCATGAGATGAGCCTGAATGAGGGGAAGGATCTCATACTGAGGGTCTCAATGGCCAGATTTCCTTAATGAAACAGGGTGATATTCTGCCCAGTATTCAGCATCAGGTACTACATTCTTTGATGAGGAAAAAAGCCCAAATTGATTCAAATTGAAGTCAAGGCCAAATTGTCTTCCCGTGGTATGGAATATTCTCATCATTAATTAGATTCGTTATAACTGTTTCGATGTACCCATCCCTCGAGAGATCCAGTGCAGCAAAATATCAAGCATGCATTAAACTGAGGGAAAACCTCCATATTTTTCAATGTCTAGGACCCACATCCCATTGCTAAATCAACAGTACTACTACACAATCTGCACCTCTGAAATCAGGCCAAAGTGAAAACGTGGACAAACGCAGAGCCTTGTGGGACTTTAACGTTAAATTAGCATGAAATCAAAATGTGTGTGTATTACCCTCTCCCCTTTTGGTCCAGGGCTTCCAGAAGCTCCTCTTTCTCCTGGCATTCCCTGTAAGCCAGGCAGTCCTGTGCCTCCAGGGGGACCAGGTGGGCCAGGAGGACCCTAAGGAGTAACAAAAAATAATTAGAAAGAACAAAATTAACCCAAATGGTAGCAGGACAGCAGAAAAGGAAGAAATTCTGTGGGTACCTTGGCACCTTCTGTGCCAGCAGGACCTGGTCCACCTCTTGTTCCAGGAGGTCCTGGAGGACCTTGTGCACCACGTTCTCCTGGGATACCATTTTCACCCTGTGATAAAAAATGTATTATTCTTTGTTTTCAGGCTCCTGTTTTGTTAGTTCATTTACGTCATTACAAAATTTGGGTTATTATTTACCTTAGGGCCTGGGAATCCAGGTCCTCCAATATCACCTTTTGGCCCCTGGTTATGAGAAAATAGATGTAAGTTATCCATGAAACTTAGTACACCTGCAATGTGGTTGGCATCTTGTTTATCTCCCCTATTATTCCCCAAACGAGATTTTGCTGCTCTGAGGAGAGCTGCGAGCTGTCTGAATTTGATAATATAATTTAGGAAGAGCTTCTCATTAATTTTTTGTTACTTAAATAAAAAAGAATTACTACTTACTGGTTCTCCAGGCTTTCCGTTCTCTCCAGCTGGCCCTGGTCCACCAGGTAATCCCTATGTGAAGGAACAGGATTATCCATGTTACACAGATAAGTTATGCATTTTCCATCTTCAGATTTTTGGTTTTGACACAAAGATGTGTGGCCAACTCATTCCAATCCTTCAGAAAGAAGATGCCAATTCAATAGCTGTGGGGTTTAGGTGACACAATCTCGGGGAACCACCTGGTTTGCCAATGCTCTATGATGCAGTAACTTTTGTCAGGTGGTAAATCTATTATATCCTATTATATTCAAAATATGATGATATCTGGCACTCCAGTGCAAATGTTCAGATGCTTATATTTATTTTTTTAAGTTTTTTGTGTTTGTGTTAGTCTATTAAAAAGAATCAATAAACACACAGCACCTGGAGGCCAGGTGGGCCTGCTGGTCCTGGTTCTCCTCTCTCCCCAGAAGCACCCTAGAACCAAACAAGAAATGAGCAAGAAAATCCATGAACTTGCCTGTGTACACTTCAACATACAAACTCTTCCACACCACCTCTAATCTGCACCTTCTTATTGTGACCTGATGATGTTGCACAAGCTCAAAAACTAATGTATGATATTGTGGTATTTGCTCTTTTCACTCCAACTCTTAGATGTGGTTCAGCAGACGTATTTTAACTTGATAAGAGTTTGAAATACCATGAACATTAAAGGGAGCAACAATACACTTCTGCTTGAAAAGACCAAGAGCTCTAAATTGACTTTTCATTTCAATCTACACCAGGTATGCATGACTCAAGTTCCTCCCACCAAAGTTTTGAATATTCCTTCATTAAAATAATGGCAAAGAAGAGCTCTTTTATTTGTCTTCATAAAAGGAGATTTCTTTATATTATTAAAAAGATTTTCCTTCTGCTAAATTCCCAGTGTCTATCTGTAGCTGCCAGACCCCCGATCGTTGCCTCAGATGGGCCCACCACACTTACAGTAGGTCCTGGAGGACCTGGAAGGCCAACATCACCATTCTTCCCAGCAAGACCCTATTCAAAGACAAAATTAGGCTATGGTTAGAGAGTGATACCATTTTTGTAAGACTCGTCAAGTTATTATTAATATTGTGTCATCATTAAACAAAATATTATCAAAGCTTACAGGTGGTCCCGGTGGTCCACCAGGGCCTCTTTCTCCATTCTTGCCTGGTGCACCCTTACAAAAAGAAAGACAACACTTGAAATACTTGTTTCTGGTCAGTGGGCAATCATCTAAAGCAGCAGCATGAGATAGCCCCACTATGGAGCAATTTAGTTTAACATTTGACTCATCAAGCACCAGCACAGAAGAGGAGAAATCCCACTCACCTCATTGCCCTTAGGACCAGGGAAACCCATCACACCTGGCTGGCCACGTGGGCCTGGAGGGCCAGGTGGGCCAGAGCGTCCGGATTCACCCTGATTGCCCTGGGATAAGCAAAAAAAGGAAGACGTGGCATCTGTGAGGTGAAATAAACCAATTCCCAGGACTCATTAAACACTGAGTGAGGGGAGACACTGTTCAAAACTCATGATGTGTTTTGTATTGCAACTTGTGTCCCATGTACTCTGTATTTTACCCAGCATGAAATGACAGAGTTTGCACGCTGCTGTTACAATGATCCAGCATGAAAAGTGCTCTGGTAGTTAGAGCAAACAGAGAGGAGACAATTAATCTGGCTGTGATAACAACCTGTCATGTGGATACTGTGGGATGAGGGTAGGGTTGGGCCAGCAGGAGGACTAGGATAAAATATTTGCACAATGTACATACGGGAGGGCCAGGTTTCCCATCACTTCCAGGGCTTCCTGGAATTCCAGGCAATCCCTGCAAATGGAAGAAAAAAAAATAGTGTTATACTTCAGTTTAAAATGTACATTATTAAGTTTCAATTCACAAACATAAATATATAAAAACTGCTTATTATCATGCTCTTTAATAAAGACTAAAAGTCTTCCCATTTCCCTTATCCCATGAAGGGTGAAAATTGGAGAAGGCCAACAATTTCTGTCATTATGTGTTGTTTTTTCTGAGAGTTGTATACAAACAAGACACCAGACATTAATTAATCAACTAGCACAGAATTTTTTTTTCATTATGTGGGAAGAGAGCTATATTTAGATGGAAAAAAAAAAGGAATTAATTCTGACTACACACTTCTACCCGAAAGCACCACAATGTGCAACACCTTTTCATTAACTTGTTTAAATTTCTGAATATTATTTCTGTTGTGTTTTAAACGGTTCATTTTCCTTGCCAATAAAATCTTGTTTAGCTCCCAGAGGCCTGCAGTTGAGCTTTTGAATGCCAATGTATTTGTTGTTAGGAGCTGTTAATTCTGAGTACAGCTCCCAGAATGTTGTTCTGTGTACACTTAGACCTTGTCACATTCTGTCAGTATTACACAATAGGACATCTCTGAAATCTTACTGATATGTACTGTAAAAAACTGACCAACAGCTTATTTGCTTTAATTCCAAATAAACCAATAATATAATACTTATGTATATTGAAATGCTTAAATTAATGTCAAATTTAAGCATTTAAACATTTGTCTATTTACTTAATAATTGAAATATAAACATATTTAAATAAACCCCGTAAATGCCTAATGTTAGAATTTGCTGAAATGTAAAGAGCTAATGCAGAAAATCATCCAATGCTAACTCACATTGAAGGCGTTTCTCATAAAGCCTCCCGACTCTGTTGTGGCAGTGTCCTGGGAATGCCCCGTGACCCTGCACGGTTACCTGTCCCACCATGAATGGATGCTACTACTGCCTACAGGAACTCATAGAGAGGATTTCCAGCTGGACTCCTCTATTGTATCGGCTCAGATGAGTCATCTCGAACAGAGTTTATCCCATTTGCTTGGAGATGTCCTGTCTTACTCTCATTCCAGGAAGACCTGGGCCTCCGTCTTGTCCACGCTCTCCTGCAGGTCCGCTGGGGCCGGGGGGCCCTGGGCTGCCACGCTCACCTGCAGGACCCTGGAAAGAGATGTGGAGATTCACACCGAGGGAATTAGCATCATGGTGAATGCTGGAATTGTCCATCCAAATTCACATGGGTTCCCCAAAAGTTTGGAGGACTTTTTCGGAGGAAGATTTATACCTTTTCACCTGGAAGTCCATTGCTACCGGGTAAGCCACGGAAGCCAGGGGAGCCCTGCCAGATAAAAGGACAAACTGTGGATCACAAGGCAGTATGACACAGGTAACAGCTGCTGGGTTTTCTTCTAAACTATTTACCATTTGACTTATCATTATGAAAATTAATGGGAAAAAAAGAAAGTCGCATTTCACTGTAGTAAGAAGGACTGCAGACTATTTTGTCTTTGATTGTAGTGTTCCTGTTGAAATGGTAGCCTGTTCTCCTTTATTTTTAGCTGGCCCTGCATCATTATTTATGAGTTTTCTAAAGTACTATAAAAACCAAAAATCACGTTCAGTATTGAGCAGTTATTTTCCTCTAATTAAATACTGGGAAGAACTCTGTTGTATTGTTTTAATATTTATATTTACTACTATCCTTATAAAAGAAATTTGAATTATAAATTTCATTTTGCAGCCCTCTTATATGTTTAGTATGATTAATTAGTTCATTATGCATCTTTGGTTTCCTCATAGCTTCAGCAAATATTGCAATCAAATATCAAGTTAGGACTTACAAATAGATCAGAACAATTTCCGTTGTTTCTGATGGGAACAGAAATCTAGAATTTGTAATCATGTTGCTATTTATTATGTTGAATAAAACAATCTGTGGATTCCTCTGTGAGAATTACTAAATTTTTGGAAAATTATTTAATGTACTAGCCAAAAAACCTGTTTGCAGTTGAAATATTATAACACAGAAGACATCCTGACAATACTGCTGTTATTGATATTGATATTAACAATAGAGATGTTGACATAAAGACATATCTTGAATGTACAAGAATTTACGTTAATTTCACTTTCCAGAGCAGAGATTCTTTTGATTGTTTATTTTTGTTAACTGAGAAGTAATTTTGAAATTTTGATTATTTGTTCCCCTTGTAGTTCTCATAGTTTATGATTACTTCTCAGCAAAAATCTTTTGGTAAAACTTCCAGATATGTAAGAGAACTGTTTCTCCTTTATCAAAAACTGAAGGAAATGATTTTTACTAACTGAGATAGATCCAAGAGCTGCAATTCAGAGGAGAAACTAGATAAGAATTCTCCCTGGTTTTGTAACCCAGTTTCACATCTGGAATTTGCTGAGAAGATACATGGAGCCAAATTTCTCCTGGAAATGTTTTGAACTTCAGAATTTTCTGTCTCTGTCTTAGCTCAAAAGGTCACCTAGCACAGCTCACCCTTTCTCCAGGGGTACCAGGTACTCCGTTCTGCCCAGGTTCACCATTTGCACCTCTCTTCCCTTCCTCACCAGGAGGCCCAGGAGCACCTGGGGTGCCGTTTTCACCCTGGCAACAACAGAAACCAAGCCCATCAGTGAATTAGAAGTCTCCAAAAAACCAAAGAGGTTTTGTATGGGGAATGATTCAGGGTTCAGACTTCCTTGAAAGAAGTCTCTGGACACATTTTGAAATCACTTACACGCTCGCCTTTTGGGCCTGGATCTCCTTTCGCACCATCCTTACCAGGGTCTCCCTAAAAAGTAACAAATCCCATTAAAATTATGGGTTGCAACTGGGCATCATTCTAGAGCTACTAAACTCTACAAATGCTAGGAATATTAGGAAGAAATTCTTCCTAGAAATACTAGGAAGTAGACATGCTATTTCAAATTGTTGACTCCTTTTTTTTTAACATTCTCCAAAGGAATCAGCATGCACTGGCCGAACCTGTAAGTGGAAGTCATGGGACTCCATAAAATTCCAGTAAAGGAAAGAAGTGATGCAATCTTAAACACCATTGAGTAAAATTTTATGCCTGTTCCTGAGCTATTGCAGATGTCATTGAGTCTTTTATTTAAAGTCCCTGAATATTTTCTCTGACAAAGAGCTACACGTGGTGGGAGGCTGTAAGAAAAGGGCCTGCTGGGGTGACAGTGTAGGACCAGGTACAACTCATGGATTTTAATGGACTGTGGACTCAGCCCTTGGGAATTAAAACAGGTGAAAACAGGATTGTAAAACAACAGATTTTGTCCGATGTAGCCAATTTACACAAGCAGTATTTTTGTTGTATCTGAATTGCTAGATAATTTAGGAAAGCAATTAGGTATTATTACCATATGTATGTATAATCTTTATATATAGCAATACCTATATATGAAACAAAATATGCTATATATTTATAAAAATAATAGCCATTTTCATTATAAAATAGTTTATTAGACCATTTCCAGTGAATGGGAGAAGATCAATGGGGTTTTTTCTATGGTATCAGACTTACTTCCACCATATTTGTTTGTACGACCAGTGTAAATACCATTAGTAACTCACGGGACTGCCTTTTGCCCCAGGGTTTCCACTTGCACCCGGAGGACCTGGAAGACCACGGCCTCCTGGCAGACCGGGAGCACCAGGAATACCAGAAGGTCCCTGCAGAGAGAGAACAGAGATGAAGAGAGAATGGCATTGATGGACTCTATGCAGTCCAAACAGTGACCCTCACCAACACAGCGCAGCAATGGCACTGCAGTGATGTGAAAAGTACCCACCATTTCACCCTTGTTGCCAGGGCTTCCAGCTCTTCCAGGGGGGCCCTGGAAAAACATATATCTGAGTAACCAGTGCTGCTAACCAGGACCAGAACAAAGGGCTCCTAGGGCTCTGTGAAGAGCAGGTGGCACAGCACCTCTCAGGTCCCAAGTGTTATTGAAGTACCTGAGGCCCAGGTGGCCCAGCATGACCCTGAGGACCAGGTTCTCCTCTCTCTCCAGGACTACCACTAGCACCAGCAGGACCAGGAGGACCAGCTTCACCCTACAGAAAAAGACAGTAAAAGGAGAAAATGCAGGCATTTTAGTCATCTCCAGGGAAATCAGCATTAAATTAATGTTTTCTACCACTTAGTGGTGTTTTGTTGTGGGCATTCGTGAAGATGATGAGGATTGGGTTTGTCTTGTGCTGCATATGGCAGCACATCTGTTCTAGGCTTGCAATCAGTGCAATAGCAGCCAGGAAAAGGAGGGCTTATAAAATAATGATGTAGAGTGACATAAGCCATGTAACTAGAGAAAGGGCCAAATCCCACGTAGTTATGTGTCTTTAGTGGAATACCTTAAAACCCGGAGAGCCTGGAAATCCTGCAGTTCCAGGGGGACCTGGGGGACCCTTAAAAGTGAAAGAAATACTATTAATGCAAAAGGTAAAAGCCATATGGAATTAATCTTAAGTTAAAAAGAGGAGTCTGATTACGGGATTTTTCTCTGAGTAAGGAAACACCTGGAAAATAGCAAATATAAATCATGCTGTAAAAGATGAAATTTGGCTAGTCCTAAAATATCACACCTACATCTTAGTCACCCTGACTTTTACATGTTCAGCTGAATTTCTGTGTTTTAAATTTAAAAACTATGAAATCTATCATTAAGGAGATTAAGTTATAAAAATCTCTAAAAATTTGTTCTAATTATAAAAAAAGAAGGAGAAAAGAAAGCCAATACAGCTGTTACACATACAAGTGGACATGCTCAGGTTTCTAGGCAGATGGGAAAGAAAAATCTTTGCCAGCTCCAGACAGCTAAATAATTTATTTGATAAGATCATTAAAAATTTGATCTTCATGAAGTGTAGCAATTTCATCCATCTGTGTGTTCTCTGAGAATAATCTGGGTTTGGATTTTTTCATTTCCTGATTTACAGTGTTAAAGCTCTCTTATTGCACTGTGTCCTTTAAGTATATTAACCAACACAATTATGAAATGCAGTTAAATAAAATTAGACTAAAGCAACACAAATACTGAAAGTCAAAGTTGCCTTACAGGTGGGCCTGCTGCTCCTGGAGATCCATCTTTGCCGTGGGCACCCTGCAGAAAGAAGAGAGGTGCTGGGTACAGAGCACTACCCTGGACACAGAACCCACATCCTTTCATGTCCATGACTCAGAGACCAGACTTTCGTGTCTGTACTTTCCCACTCAGTTGACTAAGACCCAAGGATTCCTTAAATGAGAAATCCCAAAGTAATAATTAACTAAATATTTTGTGAAGGCATATCCAACATTTTACGTGACTTGCACTGGGACGGGAAGATGTCCTGTCCCAGAAGAATGTTAATAAGGAGCATGCCTTATTAAGGAGTTATTATGGACACTTACTAAGTGTTATATTAATATAGAGGAATATGTTAATAAGAATAACCAGGAAGATACTAATAAGAATGTAAAAATACATTCTCATTAAATTTCTTAAGGAAATAACAGCTACAAAGCATTGTCTGTGTGAATAAGTAAGATAACAATGGATGTATAACAACAGATAACAATAGTATTTCAAAGTAACAGTTTCTTCTGATTCACATAAAAGACTAAATTTCACTCCAAAACCCTGATGAAAGCTCAAAACCCTGATAAAAGCTGATGACTCAAACCCTGTTGCCTGTCTTGTAGCCATATTAGACCTCTGCTCAGGTTATGCAGTATCTGCACAAAATGGGTGCTGGTTGTAAACTGCTTTGCTGGTTGTGGTGAATGCTATGAACTAAGAATTCCTTCAGAGCAAGGGACATGCCCTCTAACCTGTCAAAGGGGTATTTTATCCTTTCCCACAAGTTACTCCTGAGATTGAATATTTTTCCTCTCTCTGCCATTCCCTCTTTGCTTCCACTCCTTGCTTCTCTTTGCCAAACCTGAGCTTATGCTGAAACACTGAACTCTTCCTCAATGCATAATCTATTCATTTTAAAAAGTAAAAATAAGATGGGGAACATGTTGTGGGTTAGAAGTGTTACATCTTTATTTGGGAATGAAAAGTTTTCATGTGAGATTTTTACAGATGCTATATAGTTTTTTACTCCTTTGCATTGCAACTGCTTTAAGGAAGTAAGGAATTCTCAACATATTGAATCCAAATATGTGCTGCCTCTGGGAAAGAACAACGTCTGCAACTACTTACAGGGCCACCGGGATTCCCAGGTCTTCCTCTTTCTCCAGCTGGACCTCTTGGCCCCTAGAAAACATTTAAAAATGAATTTTTTAAATGGCTTCTAAAACAAGATGTCTGAGCAAAGAGACTTTGCTCTTATTTGTATAACTCACTTTTGTCCACTGCATGTGGTGGAGTAATTAAAGGTAAAAGAATGAGGAACAACTCAGCTAACATTTAAACACTGCAAGATGCACATATTTACCGGCTGGCCCGGTGCTCCATTTACTCCAGGAAGACCAGTTTCACCCTGTTATGGAGGGAAAACAAAATGAACTTTGGTGAGAATATTTTTTGTTTATTCAAGGGGAAGAGACACAGAAAAAAGCTCAATTTGTTATCCCTTTCTATGGGGTGCTGGGCGTCCTCAGCATGAACTGAGTTCTGAGAAGTCTAACCAAGTGTCAAATCAAAAATTAAACAGGAAATAAAAATCAGAAAGGCTCAGCTTTTAAAACACTATGCAAGAAAGTCAGATGACTGAGACATGTCCTTTCATTTTGGTATCTCATGCTTATTATGGCTGGAAAACTGGGGCATCATGTGGTTCAGAATGTCTAACTCCTTTGGAATGATTTGTATTCTTTTCATGGAGATATTAAATGGGTTTCTTTAATGCTTATTGTATTTTTATAATAGTTTAAGATGCAAAGCACAGCTATACAACAAATAATGGGGGTCATTACTCTACCTACTAGAAAGATGACACTCTAGAATTTTACCTTTGGACCAGGAGCACCACTGTCACCTTTGGCACCATCTTTTCCATCAAAACCCTGTGTGAAAGTAAAACCATATCTGTGAATTGTATTCCTCCTGCATTCTGAAAAACTGGATTCCTCTTGGCAAAATATTAAGCCTCCAAAGGGGGCATATTTTCAATAATGAGTGCTATCAGGTGTTGGAACCCTTTTCAGCGTTACGGATGGAGCTCTACAACTGAGTAACCAGGAAAACTTGAATCTTTGTTATGGAAGTTCAGATTACGCTGTGCAGAAATTAACTTTAATTCTATGATTCGGTGCTGGAAATGATGACTGAAAGATCACAACTGTGCAACACCGTAATTCAAGGAGAGTAACAGACTCAGCTATAATCAATATACTCAATACTTACTCGTTGGCCTTTCATCCCAGGCATCCCAGGCATTCCAGGGTGTCCCTTGTGACCCTAAACACATAAATATGGAAAGATTAATAAATCATGTGCTTATTGTATAAAGGGCACAACCCAATGTTTGCTGTGTGTCATGTTCACTTGATTAACTTGATATGGGAAAATGAAACTGATGATTAGAAAATCATTGTTATTGGGAGATTTTCCATACCGGTAATCCAGGGATACCACGATCTCCATTCCTGCCTGGTCTTCCTGGCTCTCCCTGTTGAAAGAAGATAATTCTTTTTAGTGATTTGTTATTGCTTGACTTACTGGCAAGTAAGTGTCAGTTGTGGTAGAACAAGGTGAGTTGGAGTAAGCAGGTGAAATTTCCACCAAAAACATTGGTGGTCTTGCAAATCCTCTCCAGGTAACTGTTCACTTTGTCACTGTCTTCTGGAAAACAACTGCTGGAATTTATAAACTCAGCTTTTAACAAGATTCTAGTTAACTTCTAAGTTACTTCAAGACAACTTCAAGAGATGACCCCAGAAAGCTTAGTTTTCTTAGTAAAACACCCGAAATGGACACAAGCTGAAGATGTTTGCAGCTTGCCTGGTACTCCACCTACCTGTTGAGGACTCCCAGCTGTGACACAGACAGTGGCATCAATGGCTGTAAGTCCCATAGTGAGATTTAAAGGGAGCAGAAAGCTACCACTACTGTCTGATTTTCTTTATAACTGCTAATTTGTTTTGCATCAAGTAAATAGCATGTTTCTATTTCAACTTTTTTTTGTTTTGTTTTGTTTTGGGTTTTTTTTGTTTTTCATTTTTGTAATCAATCCAATTACCTGCTAAAATTGAACCTTTTATGGAATGGACAATTAGACCTTATGTAAGCTAAATTTGCTTTCTTAAAGTCATGTTGTCAAATGGAGAAAAAGGGAGATGTTAAAAATTCTGAAATGCAATAGTATCAGTGTGCTCTGTTGTCCTGCAACTTGATGAACTTTTTTTCTTCCTATTTATTAATAACTGGATGAATAATAGCAAACTTACATCTTTTCCTGGTGGACCAACTGGGCCTATCATCCCAACAGGGCCTGGAGGTCCCTGTAGAAAAGTAATTAATATTAAGTACAATAATAACAAATATTAGGTCTTTTTCAAACTAAAAATGCATTAGGCATCAGAAATACTTGTATATTTGACATGCATCATAATAAACAAGTAGGATAAACTGCAAAATTTCCATCCACTGCAGTGGTGACACAGATTCATGCTTTTAAGATCGTGTCTTTAACATGCACAGTGATACTGAATGGGTACCTACGGGAGGGCCAGGTTGTCCTGGTTCTCCAGGGGAGCCCTGGTATCCAGCAGAGCCCTGGAATGCAGCAAAAAAACACAGTTAAGATGTGAACAACTACCATGCACCATTTGATGGTGCTGTTAGATCTTATGATCTCATAATTGTAAGGAAAACTGTAGTCAGATCAGTCAACAAATGACCAAAGGTGAAATTACCAGAACCATGTAGAACATGCCGCCATGAAAACAGAATTAAACTGCTCCTCTAAAAGGAGGAGGAAATTTTTTTTTGTTGTTGAAAAACTCAGACCTTTGGTGTGTTCAGTGAAAGTGTATCCCACTTTACCTCCTGTTAAAATTTTGCATGCACAAACATTTGGGGATGTCAACAGGATGTCAGGCAGTGGTATGTCTCCAAACAGTGTTAGCTGACACCCCATGGACTCGCAGAGATCTCAAGGAGCACACAAGGATTTAAGCCAGCACAGTATATTGACCTCAGCTCTTGAGTCTCGGTGATGGTACAGCCCAAGAGGACATTTAAGCATAAAATTCTTCAGCATAGTATCCAGACTTATCAGTTGAAAAGGTGTATTGACAGAGAAAAGGAGGAGCTCATATAAAAGAATTCAAGATGATTATGAGAAGATTAATGTTACTTACAGGGGGACCTGCGTGACCAGGTGGGCCAGGGGGGCCACTGGGGCCAGGGGGTCCTGGAAAGCCACTCTACAGCATAGATTAAAAAACAGTAGATTATATCAATGTAATATAGCTACAAGCTTAACATGGTTGCAATAGTCATCAACAACTGTGAAATAAACTTTTACATAATTAGTTCAGAGAAAAATCCTTGGTGACCTGCACTTGTTGCAGTAAAAAAGAAGCAGCAGTATATTCACACAGTGCTGAAGAAGTACATTGTCTAGTTGCCCCTTCAGAAAAGGCTTTTTCACTGGGTTGCTCCTTGCAGGCTTGGCTAACATACTCCAAAGGTACTTTCAGAGCTGCAACTTTTCATTTTTGAGTCCCTATTGCCCTTCTCTAGACCCCAGAGGAGTCAGAAGTCAGAACTCTGCTTTTCAGCTGCCTGAAGGGGAAGAATAGAAACTAGGACTGAATTAGACAGAGTAAATGAGTGTCAGCTTCTCTGCCACGTAACTGAGCTTAATTAGCCCAGCACTAGAGATTCCTCATGACCTAGAGATACACTGAAGTAAGGCCATACTTTTGTTGTTCTCATTAAGGAAAACATTTTCACCTGTGAAGTCTTTTCTAAACTTTAACAGTACTAAGCCATAAGAAAGAAATGAGGTCTGGACTAAACAAAACCTCAGTATCTCTACCTCTTGTAGCAACAACCACAAAAACATTTGATACTGCAAAAGAGAAAACATTTAAAAGTTAGCACAGTAGTCTACTACAGATAGGGTTCTTTTAAAAAAAAAAAGCTTTTGTTAAATTAAACTCTTCACGCGTTTCCTACAGCCAAAAGAATCATATATATGGATGATATGAGGATCATTGTGTGCTGCAGTACTGGCAGAACATTCCATAGTTAATATTGCATGTAATGTGTTTCATGGGATATTGTCATATTGTGTCCGAAAAGATCACGTATTACAATTTTATGAATCCAAATTTCATAATTCAACATTATCAATATTGCTGTACTATACTGGCGTATGTAGGACAGTACACTACTATACTACAAAAATAAATAATATTAGTTTACAGTTGTCTTTTGTCTAAAAAAGTGAGGCATTTTAATATTTGCAATTTTTAAGACGAGAAGTACGGCAAGAGGCAGAGCTGTGAGGGTTTGGGAAATGGGGTTGCCTTTGATGTGTGAATACAACGAGCAGTCCGTTTTAATCGTTACAACTCATTTGGTATAAGGCAACTATGGATCCAACCAGGATTAAAGCCATCAACTCATCAATAGCAATCCATCAATTAGACATATGGCTATAAACAAATGAGATATCATTTTTTTCAAGTTACACACTGAGGAGATAAACTGGTAGTTAGGGGTGTGCTTGCTGCTAGAATCTCCAGACTTTGGACAGATGAGCGTCCTCCAGTTAGAGACTGTGCACTGGTAGAAAGAGACAAAGACAGTATGTGGAGGCTACATGGGCAAGTGAAGAGAAACTGTGATGTAAAGCACAAAATCAGTATACAAGTGGTATAAAGCCATGGGAATGCAGCAATGGAGAGATGTGTGATTGAGGAAATACCAGGCATGGTAACCACACACGGCCAATGTTGGTACTACATTTTATTGTTTTGCTAATATTCCAAATTATTTCAGTTTGGATATTTATTCATTATGAGCATTTAAATTTAAAATTGATAAATTTATAAAATAATAAAGAAAATAGTCTATGTCATGCAAATTATAAATGTCATTTAGCTCTAGTGATTTCAGCCACATCTCCTGTAACTGCTGGTACTTACTTTGAGGTCACGTATGCTATGATGCAATATAAAAGCCCTTATGACCTGAAAATATACAGATAACCCTGAAGATGTTCTAGGGTGCTCAATAAAGTAGTTTGGTGGGGTTTTTTAACCTGAGTCCAGGAGTCAGAGCATAAGAAGTCACTAATCACTTCCAGGGAAAAAGCCAAAATAGAGAGGAGTTAACCATAGCTGTTAACTGAAGATGTCTCAGTTATCTGCCTGGTTCAGCACATCCCATATTAAGATACCATGCAGCAGAATGTAGATGGTAGGACAGCTGTGGGTGAAAACTGTGAGGAGTGAATATGAATAAATGAATAAACAAGGACAAAAATGGATGGTTGAAGAAGTCAAAATCATGGATGATCATATTAGCAAATGAAGGAGGTAGAAATAGATTAAAATAAAGGGGAAAAAATAATAACTATTTCAGGAAAAAAAGCTGTTGTGATTAGTAAACCTTATTTCACAATGTGATTCAAAGGAATTCCTTCCTTCCTTCTCTCCCCCCCTCCTTCCAACTGCCTTGATATGCTACAACATGTGATATCCAATCTATGTTATGCAGAATTGGGCTGAAAATAATGATTATGCTTAATAAAGCACAGGCAATTTCCAGTAACAGTAATTCACCACACCCTCTATGTAGCAGACTTCCTGAATCAAAAACACTTCATGGTGAATATCTCTAAATCCCAGTGCCTAAAAGGAGAATCATGAGGTGCAACATTCACATTCATATTACACATGAAGCATAGCTTAGGTATAATTATTTGAGGCAGTCCATGTTTTTTGTCACTTAAAAAACTGAAAGCCTTTGACCAGGTCTAGCAGGCAGATATGGCATCCTTAGTACACAGTCTGAGTAGCTGTGGGTAAAAACATGATAATTGTAGAAAGTGAAAATATTTTGAGTTTTGGAATGAATAAAGTTTACTCACTTGTTAGGCAAGTTTGAATTGTGGAAAAGTTAGCAAGTATGGAATATCATTCTCAGTAAAGACAAATGATACTAAGTGGGTGAAGGAAGATTAAAGGCAGTGGAAGAGGTAAAAATTGTTGGAAGGAAGGGAAGAAATTAGTGGATGAATATCAAGCAGATAAATGAGGAATATACATGAGACAGAAAGGGAAAAATGTTTAGGTAATATAAGAAGGTGAATCACAGAGATCAGGAAAAGGAAGGTAGGAGACTGAAGAAAGAAAGTGAAAAAAAAAAATTCAGATGATCTATAGGTACTTTCTAGAGTAGTATTGCTGAACAAACTGGTGCCTTTCATCACATTCAACTTGAAGGCAATAATTAAGTTAAAACTTATATTGTTAGATTAAAATCAGGATACATACACATCCAAGGTATAATCTACAAGCAGAAAATTTGTTCTTTAAAAACAAGAAAGGACAGAAAAAAGCTTTATCATCTTACAATGGGTTGTGGGTACCCGATACCAGCTCCACCAGCCTTCACATCATAGGAGTCATACTGTGGAGAAAAACTCTGTAAAAGAAATAGAGAAAAAAAGAAAGGGAAAAAAGAAAAAAAAAAAGAAAAAAATGTGATTGCTACAAACCAAGTAAGTCTTTTCTTACAGTGGCATGGCAAATGCATGGAAATAACTCATTTGTGTCTGCTGAGTAGTACTAGCTTGACATTTAGCTGCCCTGTATTTACATAAGAGAAGCCCAGCCAATGTCTTCCTTCTGAGGGCATGGTGACATTAGCTCCCTAGGCTGGGCACTTCCATTTTTCTTCTTGACAGCTGGGCCTCAGCTGAACCTCAAAATTACCTTTCTCTCTCCTTTTACTCTAGTTTGACTCCTTCTTAGCTTCTTTCCTCATTTTCTCTGTCTGTCTCTTTTCTGTTGGACTTAGTTTCCACTCAAGGAAGTTGATGAAATATTTTCTGTTGCACTAAAGAACACAACTGTTTATTATTATTATAATTTTCCTGATTTCTTTTACCTGTGCCTAATGAATGACTCGTTTCACACGAGCAGACAGTCAGATGATGTGGCATTAGTGCAGTGATGCATTATTGGCCCACAGGTGGTTGAGCAGGAAGGGTTGAACACATGCAGTGTCCTCCCTGCTCTCCCAAACCACTGTGGATCCAGCTCCTGCACTGACCAGATGCATGGCTCCTGTGCTCCTGATTCCAACAGCACGTCCTTGATACAGTGTTGGAATGGGAGACTAATTCAGCCTGTTTTCCTCCCCTGTGTTTGCCTCTCCAAACCCCAAACCAGTGTCACTGGTGCCCGCTGGGACTGGTTAACTGATCCACAGCTAAGTCCTGCAGGGGCAATCCCTTTCAGAATGAAATAAAACCATCTTTCCTCAGTTTCTGGCTAACCGAGGAGTGGGAAGTTATATGGTAGTTATAATCAGCGGCCTGTATGTAAAAGTAGCAATTGTTTTAACACACAATTTTTATCAGCTTTGTGCTAAAGAAATCCCATCTTGTAAATCTGGGCTTGGTGGCCTGCATGGTGACATGGATGATGTCACCTCATAACAAAGCACTGCCTGGGGCTCATCTAATAAACTTTAGTTACAATCAGCTCTCTTGCTGAGTGTGCCCAGCTCTTTTGAAATGACTTCAGCATTCAGTGAGCCAGAAGTAAAGGGGCACCATGACAAACAATATTTGCATGGCACTTCCCTGCGAGCAGAGGAGCAGTGCTTCAGTCTAGTCTCATTGGAATGTTCTGTTATTAAACATGAATTGATGAAACATAGAAAAGTTGGAGACTTCCCTAACCATTAAGCTTACGGGGAAATCCTCCATCACACTCTTTCTGATCAGATTATTTCTGAGTTACCCAAGCCCTTCAGCAGATCTGTCCCCAAAAGCTTTAAAAAATAAGGTAAGGTAGAGATTTAATTGCACTTCAGAGAAATTTTATGGACAAACCCCCAAAATAGCAGCAAACCCCCACCTACCACCCAGCTCTGTTTTCCAAAGGCACAAATGGGATGCATGCCACCGAAAGCAAAGCACTTGGGAAGGTGGAAGGTGCCTACAGCATCGCTTTTCATGGCTAGGAGCACCAAGGTAGAAGCTGAACATAACAATGACTTACACCTCCACTTATACTGGGACATGACTGGCAGATTCCAGGGGGCCCAGGAGCTCCAGGGCTCCCTGGCTGTCCTGGTGGGCCAGGGGGACCATTTCTGCCTGGAACTCCAGGAGAACCCTGCAAAGACACAAACAGAGCAGATACAGATGTTGTCACTTGCCTCCAGCTGCAAGGACATTGAGGGACAAACCTTTCCATTTGTAACAAAATCTGTGTGACTGGTGGGAAACCTCTCCTATACAAGGCCACAACCAAACATTCAGGGAAGACAAAATTCACACATGGAAACACTTGGTTGCTGGAACCTTATTACACTGATATATAATCAAATAAATCAGAAATATTTAGCAGTTCCGTTCCTGAATCCGAAATTATTACTGCTAGTGAAGTCTTAAAGATTTTTTTCCTCCTTCTGTAAAGAAATACGGCAAAACATAACAAATGTGATACAGTTTAGACTAAACGCTGTGTTCTTTCCCTTTAAATTTTTGAATGCTGTTGAAGCTGAAGTTTTACTTCAAAATAACTATATGGTGCAGTTATACCTGCTGCAGGCAGTTCAGACATCAGTGAAAGCAGGATATCTTGGCACCTTGAATGGGATATATAGCACTAGAGGAATGGGGTCTTGATTTTGTTCATTTCCTTAGGGGAAAAAAAAAAAAAAGCTGCACTTACAGGGTCTCCTTTGGGGCCTCGGCTGACTACTCCAGGAGTCTACAAAAAAAGAGAAAGGTAATTAAATTTAAAAAGAGAATCAAAATAAAACAAAAAAATTGCACACATAAATAAGAGCAAAACACTTAAACATTTGAATATAGTTTTATCACATGAATTCCATTAACGCTTGTTCAGTATGTTCAAAAGCTGTAGGGCTTTTGGTCAGTCAATCTACCATTGCTTGGATCATCCCTAGAATTACATCTCCCCTGGAGGCAAAACCATGGCACTAATGAAGTAAGTACAGCTTTGCCATTGTGTGCAATGGGGACAGAAGTCCACTGTGGAATGCTGTAACAGTTTTCTTGTGTCCTCACTCCAGCACGTGAAGTGTGATGAGCTAATTTTAAATTCTCAGATCTACTGTTGCAATTTATTTATTTTTCAATTAATAATTCAGTTACATGTTACTACCCGGATTTTCAATCTTTGTGTTCAGCTGCTACCAGTAGCAATGAATATTCAGCTGAAATGATCTTGGGTCTTTCAAGATGGCATTTCCCTATACACCACCCAAGGTGATCAGAACAGTTTCCAATGGCCTCACCAAACTCCTATATCAAGGAGAGAGGCTGGGGGAATTGTTCACGTGTTTTCCATTATCAGGAACTCCAGAACTGATGAGTCTCTAAACACGAGAGAGGGAGGTGTACTTAAAGCTCCGGCATGTTTGTCTACACCACTCATTTCCACCTCTCAACGTGTGCAGTGAAGTAGCTCAGGGGATCCTGGAAGCAATGGAGTACTGCTAGTGAGGTGCAAATAAGACTAGGTGACATAACTGTGTGTGACATATTTGTGTGTGATGTTCCCTCTGTAAACAGATGTGCTGTAGAGCTGCAGAAAAGCATCTTCTCTCTCTTCCTCACATCTCTTTCACTCTCTTATTTTCAGATAAGGATCTTCAATGTGTCTGTGGCAACCTAGGTACTTTGACAGAACCTCATGGATCTTTAACGCTGGGGAAATGTTCAGATAAGCTGAAAGCTCAGTATGGCTGGCTCACTCACTGGAACACTTAGGTAGGGAGCTTGGCCTATACTCATATTCTTGATTTTCCTGAGGCTAAGTTGCTGCAACTAGTTTATATAATGTTGGTGTCCCTAAAAAGATGGTGATAAATTAGGTATGTACAGTATAATTACCTTTCCTTTACAGGGCATTAAGTCAGCAATAAGCCTGCAAAAGGAAATTCACTCTGTGATGTAGAATTGAGTTGATAAGAAATGCAGACTCAGAGATGCTATCTATGAAAGTTCTCTAATTTTCCTTGACTCTGTGTTGGCATTATTTTCATGGATGTAGATTGAATATGAAGTAAAAAATAAGTTGTTTGCATTATTCCTATGCTTTTCTGTAAAATGGAAAATGTAATGCCTGGTTGCTGCCCTCTGTCCCTTTCTACTTTTTTGGTGCCCGTTGTCTACATAAAATTGATCTGGTAGACTTAATATTAGCTTAATATACTTAATATACTTAATATTATCAGCTGCATGTTCCATCCTAAGTATTTGCCTAAATTCAGAAAGTGGCATTGAAAAGAAAAGCATTTAACAACATCTAAGCCAAGATGAATTGAGGTTGACATGCATCAGGAAGGCAGCAACACCAAAGAAAAAACAGCGAGAATAAACTTACTCTTGGAGGTGGTGTTGTTGTTTGTGGACAGACTGGACAGCACTCTCCAAAAGGAATCTCTGGGTTGGGGCAGTCCAGCTCCTGTTCATCGCAGATGATGTCATCGCAGAGAACAGATCCCGAGTCGCACACGCAGATTTGGCATGGCTCTGGTTTCCAAACATCCCTGTCAGCATAAGCCTGCCCAAGATGGGTACATCCTGTGACTGGAAAGCGAGACAAAATTGTGTCGGATGTTACTTCAAATGTGTTTTCCAAATTACAAATGAGTAATGTGATAACTGTTGGATAGCTTGTTTAGTTTTCTGGTGCATGTGAAGTAAAAGGCTAAATGCTGCTCTTCAGGCGCTGGGGGGATCTGTTACATTAATTGCAGAGTCTGCTCTGAGTCTATAAACAGACATCAGTGGAAACCTCCTGGAGCTGAGTCAAAGCCCAATTAAATCTCTGATAATCTTCCGTCTTGAGTAATTTTAGTGTCAGACTGAGTTACTGTCTAATTAGCAATCGAATTCCTTGCTGCAGCTAAAGAGTGAACGTGCCTAAGCTCTCCAGCAAGAGTGCCACTGGCCCCATGTGCCAACAAGAGCACTTGCACATGGATGTGGAAAAGCCATCTGTCCAGCACCGATTCCTGTCTCCGGCATCTTGCGTTAAAAGCTGCCACCAAGGGGTTTCAAAGAGTTTTTGAAAGCCACCGTATGTCACAGATCTGAAAGAACGTTCACATTAATTGCCCAAATGGTTTGCAATTATTGTATCAGCTGGCCTGCTCAAATGTTACAAGTGACTTTTTTTCAGAAAAAAAGATTGTTCATCTGTAATTTTCATGGCTTTGTGAATTCATTCCAACAGCTGTTTTACTGATCAAACTTCTTATAGACTATGAATATGAAAAGGCTGACAAAAATTGCCTTGACACATTAAATTTTGGGTTGGTATTTTCTTAGAAAAACATTATCCAGAAAGCCAGGTCATTTAAGAATCCAATACAAAATAACACTAAGGGCATCTAAGTTGAGTTTTACAAGCTCGTTTTAAGTTTTGTAGATGTTATTAGAAGAACGTAAGTATCAGTGAATGTCATGAATAACATAGTAAGATTTTCTTTCATGGATAATTAAAAATAATTTGGTTTATAAAAACAACATTCTGGAGAAGGAGCTATTTTTTTGCATACACCATTCTTAAAACTTTAATACGAGGATAATTTACCTACTATATAGCACCCTTCAAAAAGAAAAACAAAATGACAAAAGATGTAATTCAAATCTCTGACATTAAAATTGCCACTGGCTCCAGGCAGAAATTTCTGAATATCATCAAATTGTAATGGCCACAATTATCTAGTATGAGACTGAGCCCAAATTTATTGCACTTCCTTCCTATGGGTTATACAGTCCCCTTTTTTTCCCCTCCCTGCATCTTTAATCACTGCTTTTAATCTTTCCACCACTGCATTAGCACCCTGGTCTCCTTTTTTCCTTTTTCTTCCTCTCTGTATTTGTGGGTGTGAATTCCCATTCCATGCAATGTTCTTTGGCAATGTGCACACTTAGATGTGTTTCCTCTCTTCTCATGCTTCCTCTGCATTTCACCTTTCCCATAACACGCAATTTCCCTTTCCATCTTTTGAGAATCCTCTTTTATTTTGTACTGAGCAGTTCCCCTTCTTTATTGCCACATGCTCAACTGAGCTTAGTTTGCCCCTGCTCCCTTCCCACTTTCTCACTCGGCTGCTTTTCCTTGGGTATATTGACCTGACATTTTTCTCTGTTTCACCTGTGAAGTTCCTTGCCTCCTACAAGGTAGGTGAAGTCCATTGCCCTCCCTGGAAGGGCAATGGGGAATACAATCACAGCTCCCTGAGGGGAGAGCCAGAGTGCAGATCTTGCTGCAGAGCACTCCATGGGACAGGAGGGTTTCTTTTCCCAGTTTCAATCCTACTACAGGCTGTCTATGTCCATGCACACCATCTTATGTTATTTTTGCACTTTAATTATAAAAGGAGCAAACAGGAAAATGTTGACTTGTTAAGGCTCGCACTCCTTAGAGTTGAGAGTTGATTTTGACCACCGTCCATCTTGATTAGAACAACAAAACTTCAATAACCTTTCCAGACATTTTCAAGCCAATATTTTTTTCTTTGCCTGGTATCAAGCTGGGATCCAGTATTTTACCTTCCTATGACAACACAAAAAAATCTTAAAATGGAAAACCTTCCAATGGCATATAAAAACTCACTCCCCTCAGACCTTCTCTATCACTTAGAAACTCAGATTTTCCTTTTCTATCCCTTTTGGGCATTTCTAGAAACTTCAAATTCTGCACAAGAGAGATGGAGAAGAACTGCTCATTTCCAGGACAGCCTATTCCCCACACCCACATGTCACAGGGTTGTGGTATCAGAGGATGCTGCTTCAAAGGGCACTGCCTAGCAATGTGTACCTTTGAAGAGGTACACACACATCTGGACATCCTTCCTTAATCTGCCAAGCTAGAACTAGTTTCTACAAACGTTGCTTGGCTTCCCAGTTCTCACCCCACAGAACCCATCTGTGGATCCCAGGTCAATAAGCTGATTCTCTGCTTAGGTGCTGACTGTTTCTGCAAGAAACATTTTCCTCCTGTTCACAAACCAGGTTCTCTCTGTGGGCACTTAGGGAAAAAACAGGCTGCCAGTCTTGACAAGGCTTGTGACAAATGTTTCCTGACAAACAAGAAGGCTGAGACTTAGAAGTGAAGGTTTATGAATGAAATCTTTATGGCCTCTGTAGTGACTCAAGAGGAAAACAAAATCACGGAGTGGCTCGCTGCACACGTGAAGCCCTCTAAAGCTGTGTGCTGTGGGAGGCAGAACCTCAGCACAGCTGCTGGGGAGGTTAGGGCTTGCAATCCATCCTGAAGGAGTGGTTAGATGCACCCTGGAGAACATGGATGGGCACAGATCCACGTCACCCAAAGCAATGGACTACTCAGCTGTCACTCCAGCTCCACAGGTTAAAACGCTCTTTTCATTTGTAAACATGGTAAGAAAGGGGAGAAATTACTTTTTTTAGGGAAAGTCATAATTGTTAAATAAAAAATACCATTGTATGGACCTAAATGAACTTAATATTGTTACTATTTACACTTGTAATATACAGTTATATGAATTGCATACACATATAGAAAGATGGGTAGCATGCACAATTTTCTGTACCTAAAAGATGTGTTTGATTAATTGCAATATTCTGATTTTCAGCTCCCTGTATTTCAGCTCCCTTCTTAGCCTTGCAAAACCACATATTTTAACTATGTGTTTAACACAACAAGGTCCTTATTTACTAGGAAATTCATACCCAAGGATTTGAACCTCCATATGTTAATTTTTTCATCATTCTTTCTTCTTTTTCATTGGTTTGGTTTTTTTGTTTTGTTACTTTCAGAGATGTGATCTTGCTGCCTTACAGCAGAGAGGACAGTTCCAACGAGGAGGAGAAGAAGGCCATTTTTCCCCTTTTTGCACTGCTAGTTAGAGAAGATTCTGTTTTCAAGACAGAAGCAGTCTTTCTTGAGTGCCCAATTTTTCAGAGTGCAAATACTCACCTGCCATGTATTAAACAACAACATCAGTAAAAAAATGGGGATTTAAAATATATCACAATGACAGATAGTTTTAATTTTCCTTATTAATAAGGAAATAAAAGAGATTTCTCTGCATTTTTACAAGCTTGTCATTCAGTTATGCTACAGTAGATGGCATCATTTAACAGGAAGACAACAAAAATCTGAAGACATATGGATATAATTACATTCATATTTGCTTCTAACTTTCTGTACATTGTTAAATGAATTAAGAAACAGGCTAGGAGAGCTGCAATGAAAACTTCTGTGGCCTTTGGCAGAATGAAGGTATTAAATAGATTTTCAAAGGAAACTTACATCTGGGAAGACTTAGGGTGTTAAAGACACCCCCTCTGTGCTCAGTTGTAGATCTGTGTGTCAGCATGTTATGACATAATGCATTTTGCATTGCTCATAAAGATTAACCATTAGCTCCAAAATCCTTCTGAAAGCTGATTTGTGCTAAAGCACTGGCAAGTAACATATAGGAATAATGAGGCTATAAAAAAGCTGACTTGTCTGCTTCTAGACTTGTATAACTGCCACACACTGGCCTTAGCCAGCTTTTCTTATTGATTCCTAAACATACTCATTAGCCTGAGATTTAAGTTATATTAGAACTCAACAGTATTTGTCTATGGCAATGCACAGTCTTATTCTTCCTCCCAAAGCCCTAAATACGATGGCTATAGAGCCCTTCACTTTGGTGGCACTTACTGCAATGCTTTGTTGGAAGCCCTGTCAATCTCTAGTGCACTGTCAAAAAAGTTTAATATTTGAAAGCCTGAATACATTTGAAATTATGCTGTTTACCAAGCACTCATACTGTTATAGGTTTTGCTGTGTGTAGCACTTCCCTGGGCCAGCCTAAATAGTGAAAAATAAAAAAAAAAAAAAGACAAGACAATAATTGTCCTATGCTGGTTTTGAATTATTTCCCATTCTAGGAAGACTGGCAGCTGTCCATAAACAGACCAACAGTGAAAACTGAAAGGAAAATCACAATTTAGTTCCAAAGGACCTATAAGTGGGGTACATAGAAGAGCCCAAATGTGTGCAAGGGAAAACAGAGATGGCTATTGTCGTGTGGCCTGAAAGATGACAAGACGTCATATGGGACATAATCCCAATCCCTCTGAAGTGAAGGGGAATTTGTTATCACATGAGAATCTGATCTGATCTGCTCTGTAGTTGGTTTTGGCTTTGCATTTGTGCAGGCACCATGATCGTGACTTAACCACAATTTTATGGCAAAAGGAAAAAATTTCCTAATAGTATCCTCAAAAACCACAGGCTTTTCCACTTTGGACAAAGCCAATGTCCAGCTATTGCATTAGTAGCAGACTCACATATCCCATTTACAGAGAAGTGACTAAAGGGTTAGAAATTAAAAAACATCTTGAACTTGTCTGGTTCTGCCTCAGAGAGGGCAATAGTCCACACAGGGGTGACTCACGGTCCTCCAGCAGCTGCCTGATGATGGCCTGGGAAGCAAAACTGAGTAGCTTTGGTCTGTGAGAATCTGATCACAAACACAGTGAGTAAAACAAACAACTTCTGCTGTATTTAAAGTGAATCTGATAAAGGCTCAAACACCAAGATGAAGAAGGCCTTGCCTCTGACAGAGTCCAAAGCCTGATGAAGTTAAGGGCATTTGTGTTATTTTTTTCACTATACAAAACCTGTGCTTCCTCACTCTGACCTAGTTTTGGTCATTTGTTTTACAGGATGAGTACTTATTTTGTTTCACATTTCTTCTGTAGTAAATACATCTGTTAACTGCATACTCTAGCGCTGTCTGATACATTGTTGAAGCAAAGGACAAAGTAGAAAGGAGATAAACTGTCTATTTTCAATAGAAATGCTACCATTCTCCCCTGCTGGAGTAGGAGGAGGAATCCACCCCAGCATGTGCAGCAATGCTGCTTTCCATTTCCTGAGCAGAAAAGAATGCCACAGCATCTACCTCGAGGCAAATGGTTTGGGCTGCCTGTCTGGTATTAGGATGATGTTTATAAGAAGCCCAAACACACTCGTTCCATCCCATCATTAGTAATGGAAACAAGTGGACTCTCATAATGAATGAATTGGCTGGAGGAGCCAGGATGGCCTGGTTTGTTGGCATGTCTGGTCAGTGCTGAGCTCTCGAAAGGGCTCCAATCCTGTCTGGGTCACAGGAGTCAAGAAAAAAAAGGTGGAAAAAAAGGAAAAGAAATGGCTTAACAAGTTGGGGTTTTTTCAACTATGAGGCCTTCAGACATCCTCTCAGCTGAAATTGTCTTAAACAGCTAATTAATTGAATCCATTTCACACAGTGCACGAGGACATAAGGGCCAATTTGGGTATCCATACCTATTAAGATAGTACTGATGTAATATTTTGTAAGACTTGTTTACATGTGATTGAAGGTAATGAAACTTCCATTTGTTAAACACATGCAGACTGTGAAAAACCAGAGTGGGTCAACCTTAAAAATCCTTTCGTGTTCTATGAGCTGTAGAAGGAAGAACTGCTGTCAGGTGGAATGGAAAAGGAGTGTGAATGAATAGCTCACAGATTTCCCAAGTTTCACACCAAAAAGGACAGTTACATCCTGTGCTTTCAGAATGAAACCGAAGCTTTCTTACTTCTAGGGATGCTTGTCTGCCAAGAAAGCTGGCATTTGAGCAGTT